>OX328129.1:39812056-39824556 GCA_946811695.1 Gonocerus acuteangulatus
ATTTACAATAATACGAAGATTGTTAGCCCTTGACAGGAAAATAAGTTATGATGATGGGGATTCAGCTAAGAAAAAACTTTAGATTTTCAGAAAAATATATATTTCAAACGTTTCGGCATACGAAGAGAAAATGTATTATTCTGGGTATATGCTAGTTCCAAATTGTTTCTTCTTTTTTTACACCGTTCTTATTTTCACTATTCGTTCAATTCAAGAACCAATTCCTAAAGAATTAGAAAAAAGGTTGAAATTTTAGGCGATCTCTATACCACTCTCCTTGTTTGAACAAATACAAAAAAAGATAAATAGAGATCCTGTGAAAATGGAATTTATAAAAATGGAAAATGCCTTTGATACAGTGCAACAATACGACTTGGAGGGTATATTCTGGAAAACCCGTGGCGCTGGAGCCGTTTTTCCAGGTCCCATTGTCCAAAGCCCGGCTTCTGCTCTTGACACCCAACCGACAAATGAAGCGTCATTACAATTAACCCCAGGCAGGCCTTTACCCGCGCGATTTTTCCTTTTTTTCCCGCCCAAACACTCACACACGTGCTCTACGGTCATCACTCTCTGATAAATGTGTGTCAGAAACAGTTTTGAGACAAAAGAGTTGGAGGCCCGCTTTAGAAGGTGGATTGACGGCAAGAAACAAAAAACAAAAAAAAAAAAAAATAATAACCGTATGAAGGATCATTGTATTAATTGAAAACCCATAAAGAATGCTTGAATTAAATGTATGTATTAAATTTTATTAATATACAATAACATTATTCATAAAATAGCCAAACAATAAAGCATTAAAGGCCTGCTGTTATTTACAAAGTATTTATTTCTGATAGTCCTAAAACTCTGGTCAATTAATAGAAGAGTTCTGCTAAATATATAATGCATTTATTATTTATTTCCGATGATAGTTTATTAATTCTAATTCATTATTTTCTTTAAAAACTTTGTAATTGCTTTCACTTCGATACAGCAATGTAGATGTCTAATAAAAAATCCGTCACACAGGAGCTGCATAACTAAGCACTTTCCTCAGAATTTTTGTAGTGTAGACAACATTACTGAATAATTTGCCGTAAATAGCCTATATTAATAAAATAAAAACTTAAATAGTTCTGCTCATTTACATTTCTTATGAGAACTGTTCAGTTATTAATTTTGTAAATAATTTGCTTCCAGAGTTATGTTAATAAATGATATTGTACTACTTAATAAACACACAAAAACTTTATTTTCCGTCTTTTGATCTGACTCAGGAACAGGATACAGTCCCCCTAGTGGGAGATAGCGCTCCTCGCGGCGGCTTTGTGAACCTACGTCTGGCGGTTCACATTTCTAATGAAACAGAGTTTAAAGTAAACCCACCTTTCCAATTCACCGATTACTTCAATTTTACAGCACTTCTTTCTCATGAGATACCCATGACGTCATGAGATACCCGCTTTTCGTTACAATACAGCACAAATTACGACCGGTACGAGTATATTAGTACTTTAGGTCCGGAGTAAACCCCCCCCCCTCCAAATAACCCGATTTAGTTTCTTTTTACAGCCCATTTTTCTTTGTTGATTACCACCACGAATACCGAGTTTCGTTGAAATGTAACAAAAATTACGGCTGGTAGTGGCAAATTAGTAATGTGGGTCCGGAGTAAACCCCCCCTCCGAATGAACCGATTTAGTTTATTTTCACAACGTATTTCTCTCTTTAGAGTAACATAACGAATACCGAGTTTCGTTCGCTGGCATGGTGAAACTAGAGTTTTGGGTCTGGGGTAAACCCCCCTCCCGATGGACCGATGTTGGTGGTTAACGAACTCGTTCAATCTTTTGCTAATTGAACGCTATATACCGTGAAGAAAAAACAAAAACTCTGGCCGCTATCACTATCGTGTTAACAGACACACACACACACACACACACACACACACATATATATATATATATATATATATATATATATATATATATATATATATATATGCCGTTCGAGGGTTGGATTTGGGGTCCCAGATCGTCCCTAGGCTCACGCAGCCTTTAATTAATTTAATTAATAATGGGTACCTTGGGTGCTAATGACTCTAGCAGTCGAAGCAGCCAAGGGGAAAAACAGGCGGCCGGAGCATAGTGTTGACCACACTATCTCCCTAGTGTACCACACTATATCCACTATGTGCCTAGTTTGTGGTCAAGAATCAGATACCTCTACAATATCTGCCCCTCTGGGCCCTGTTACGGGACTGATTTATATATATATATATATATATATATATATATATATATATATATATATATATATATATATATATATATATATAAACCGAAAAATTTCTTCAAATCTTTATCGATCCTACCGAGTAGACTCCGAAAATGACCCCCGTTAAATTTATATATATATATATATATATATATATATATATATATATATATATAGTGTGTGTATATATGTAGATATATCGATAGATAGATATATATAAAATTTAATGGGGGTCATTTTCGGTTTCTACTCGGTAGGATTGATAAAGATTTGAAGAATACATTAACAAAACGCAGAAATTCTTCAGAAATTCGCAGAAAAAAGAAAAAAATAATAATAATAAAAAAAAGTCCGTCACGCAGGAGCTCCATAACTAAGCACTTTCCTCAGAATTTGGGTAGTGTAGACTGCTTTCCAGAACAATTTGCTTAAAATATCCTACATAAATTAAATAAAAACGTTAATAGTTCTCATTTTGTAATGAGTAACTGATCAATTATTAATTTGCTTCCAGAGTTATGTTACACATGGTACCTACTACACTACGTAATAAATACAAAAAAACTCATATTATCGTATTTTGATCTAACGCAGGAACAGGATACAGTCCCTCTAGTGGTAGAAAGCGCTCCTTGCGGCGGCTTTGTGAACCTACGTCTGCCGGCTTTTCTATTCAAATATATTACAAATTAAACCCCCGCTTTCCGATTGACCGATTCAGCTCATTTTTACAACACTTCTTTCTCATGAGTTACCCACGACGTATACCGCGTTTCGTTACAATACAGCAGAAATTACGACCGGTATGAGTATATTAGGAATTTGGGTCCGGAGTAAACCCCCCCTTCTAATGAACCGATTTAGTTTATTTTTACAACACATATTTACCTGTAGATTACCACTACGAATACCGAGTTTCGTCGAAATATACTAAAAATCACGGCTGGTAGTGGCGAATTGGTATTGTGGGTCCGGAGTAAACCCCCCCTCCTAATGAACCGATTTCGTTTATTTTTACAACACATATTTACCTGTGGATTAGCACTACGAATACCGAGTTTCGTCGAAATATACCAAAAATCACGGCTGGTAGTGGCGAATTGGTATTGTGGGTCCGGAGTAAACCCCCCCTTCTAATGAACCGATTTAGTTCATTTTTATATCTCACTTTTCTCTTTATATTAACACTACGAATACCAAGTTTCGTTGAAATATAACAAATATTGCGGCTGACATAGTCAAATAAGTGTTTTGGGTTCGGGGTAAACCCCCCCTTCCGGTGGACCGACTTTGGTGGTTAACGAACTCGTTCAATCGTTTGCTAATTGAATGCTATATACCAAGTTTCGTGACGAAAAAACAAAAACTCTGGCTGCTATCGTGTTAACAGACACATATATATATATATATATATATATATATATATATATATATATATATATATATGTATATATATATATATACATATAAATTTTAACGGGGGTCATTTTCGGTGTCTACTAGGTAGGATCGATAAAGATTTGAAGAAATTTTTCAAAAATTCCGTCATGAGTCCAACCTCAATAGCACTTTCCTTCGGAGGAAAGTGCCAAAAAAAAAAAAGAAAAAAAAGCCAAAATGCATATAAATATATTTGCCATGTTGCGAAAAATGTTTTAAGTCAATGCAACATTTTTGAGTTCCCCAAAAAATAGGTTTCCCCACTTCTTTGAAATCCTATTTAAGATATTACCACTAATTTTATTTGGATTACACGTTTTTTTCCATTTGGAAGAAAGCCATAAAAAGTGTACCAAAAATGCTATTAACAAATACAACGTATGTTAGACTACTAAATAATATATGTAGGAACCATATGGAAGAATCTTAATTATCATCATATGGACACTTGTAATTTAAAAACAACAGATGTCATTAATTTTTATTTATTTCCTAATCGGAAAGATTCAAGTAGGTACAAGTTTTTTTTTTTTTTTTCTAAAATCCGGCGTTTGGCACTACTTTGGAGAGTTTGATTTCAGATAATGCACATATACTTATGTATTTATATGTATATGTTACCGACAAAGTATAGAATCCAGGCATTCTATAGAATGCCTGAGTGGGTTAGGCAAAGTGTAGAATGTACATCGTATTACACACATTGCCTAGGCATTCTATATAATGGATAGGTATTCTATAGAATGCCTTTTGCTTATTTGGCAGTGTATAAAATTAAATAGGTTTTGAGTATACTACATAAACTTTACTTAGATACTTCAAAGAAATGACAACAGGTAGAGTGTTTAGAATCAATGCAAATCACTAAAATAAAGCGTTTTCAGCACCGATGTTCTTCAAATTTTGCACTATAACGTATTTTGATGCACTATACACGAATCCGTTAAAAAAAAAAAAAAAAAAAAAAAAAAAAAAAAAAAAAAAAAAAAAAAAAAAACCTTGCTCTCAAATAGGAAAGAAGTTATTAAGTACTAAGTATAATTCAAATTAAGACTCACCTGTCGTAAGCTGTCACTTTTGGGCATACGTGCTGAGCGTTTCCGCTCGCTACGCTCGCTTAAGAAGATATCAAAACCCTAGTCAATCCAACTCGCAGAATTTAACAGAATCCTATTAATTTCCGCGAGTTGGATTAACTAGGGTTTTGATATCTTCTTGAGCGAGCGTAGCGAGCGGAAACGCATAGCACGTATGCCCAAAAGTCGTCTTAGGCTTTCTTCTAATTCTCCCAGACATCATCAGACGCGATGTTCATGGATATAAATCCTGTATTTCATACTTTGCCTAAAGCACAGTAGGCATCCTATAGAATGCCTAGGCAAAGTATGAATTAAGCTTTATTTCATACATTGCCGGCCTGATTTAGGCATTCTATAGAATGCCTGATTATATAATTTGCCGGTAACATATATATACACACACATATATACATATATATATATATATATATACATATATATATATATATATATATATATATATATATATATATACACATATACAATTTTTTTTACGTCACAACTCCCGAGTACTAAAAAAAAAATGTAGGAATAAGGCAGAATAGTTTATGGCAAATCCAATCTCTCTTTAGGATTAAAAATTTAAAACAAACTAATCCCCGTGAAATCTGCGCCCGAAGCCCCCTACCGGTATTCTAATTAAAAGTTAACAATACTATCGAATCAAGGCACCAATTAAAACGACGGCCGGGAAAATAGCCCAAATAAAAGGGCTACGGTAAACTGTTTTTCTTGTTTTATTCAGAAAATACTTCAATTTGTTAGTTTTACTCTAACAATTTGTTTCATGAATTTTCCTTTTTATTCAATCTCATTAGTAGTCCTCCTATAAAATGGGGTGCTCCTTTGTAAGAAGAGTAGTAAAAAAATCAAATAAATAATTAGCACAGATTATTTCAAAATATCATAAAATAAAAAGCAATATAAATTAATATATATATGACTAGCTGAATACCCGTGCTTCGTCACGGCAGATAAGTACTTATTTAATTGCGTTAAATAATGATTCATTAAAATTATGTTACTAAACAATTCTGTGCAGTTTATTATAGCACGGTTCCCGTCATACTATATTTTATTCAATGGGCGTTAAAATTTAAAAGTTTATGTTTCCAAGGGGCGAGGTTAGCTCAGTGGTAGAGCACTGGACTAATAAGCTAGAGGCCTTAGTTCAAATCCCGAGCAAGCACTAAAGATTTTTTCTTCTAGTGTCTTTGTTCATGGGTTGAATTCGGCCTTTCTGACCGTCCCTAGGTCAACCCAGCCTTTAATTAATTTAATAATGGGTACCTTGGTTGGTGCTAATGACTGTAGCAGTCGAAGCAGCCAAGGGGAAAATCAGGCGGCCGGCATAGTACTGACCACACTATCTCCCTAGTGTGCCGTATGGTCATGAATCAGATACCTCTATAGTATCTGCCCCTCAGGGCCCTCGTGGCCTGTTACGGGACTGATTTTTGATTATGTTTCCAAGAAGTCATATTGTAACACCCAATATATTTACGAGTATTACCAAGGTTATAGGCGAGAAGGCATTGCAAGGGTTCCGGATATTATTACCTCACCTGGAAAACCTAAGGATATGCCATACATCACGGTTTGACCGGGACTGTCCCGGTAGTTTGCAACTGTTTCGGTGTCCAGCGCCCGGTTTTATCAATGTCCTGGAAATGGCTGTAAGATGTAAAAAGTAATGAATACATGTTTATAAGAATCTTTTTTAAATCAGTTACTTTTCTACAATCAACATTTTTACTACTTCTCACAGTGTCAAAGATATGAGAAGTAATCTAACTGTAAAACGCTGGAACTACCTGCTCAGCGTTGCCAGCTGTCAGACACTACTATTTGGCTGAGAGATTGTTTTAAGAAAATCAAGTAGCAAAAAAAGTTCTGTTCTTATTTTTAAGGTTTGGGTAGACTAACAGTTTAGGATTCCCCCTTCCCGTTAGTTGCTAGGCTTAAAACTCACCAACCATTTTGCTTATAATTTGTACTCTTTTTATTCCCCCCCTCTCTGGTATGCCCATCCCATATTAATGTGTCTCGGTTTAACTCTCCAAAAATATGGCAAGCCTATCTGACGGGGACAGGCAGAAATGAAAAGCAATTAAAACTCTATGAGGGATAGTTAATTTCTAGTAATTCAAGGTCTGCCATCATAGTTGAAATTAACCTCAATTAGAAATAAAACTTTGAGATAGATAATGTAAAGAAACAGCTGTTCTTTATCGTCCTAGCAACGCAGGCTGCCTAGGCTTGCCTTCTCTAACCAACTCAAACTTTAAACCCCCCTAAAAATGCTTAAAAATACGAATATCAAAAAATCCTTTCTTAGCGAGCGCCTACGTTATATAGGGAGTGTCCATGCAAAATTTCAAAATTTTCTGCCGAGCGGTTTGGGCTGGGCGTTGATAGATGAGTGAGTGAGTGAGTGAGTGAGTGAGTGAGTGAGTGAGTGGTATTTGACAAATATATAGTAGATAATATACAATATAAATCATGTGTCCTAAAAGTATTATAAGCATGCATATATATATATATATATATATATATATATATATATATATATATATATATATATATATATATATATAGGCATTGCATGTATAAATGATTTTTTTTTTGTACTTACTGGGTCATTAGCATTATTTTAGAGTTTTAGTTTTGGTTACTAAAAAACGATAGACTGAGGACAATTTTTTCACAAGTTTGAAATCCCTTTTAAATAAAATATATATATTTTTTTATATTGATCTTTTCTTATTACACTGGAACTTATGATGGCTTCTGACTCATGAAAAACATTTTTATTGATCACGAAAATTGGTTTGGTCATTTACTTCTTATACAGTCCTACTTAATGGAGAGAAAATTGTAGCTAATCTGCGCAGAGTGTAACGTTCAGCTAAGTATAAGACACATTCTGTCAAACTGCTGGAAGTGAATATTTGATCATCCTATACGACTTGCACTTTTTACTCCAAAATCTCGACAGCATTAAAATGATCTCTATAATATAATGAAATAGTAAAAATTGAGAAATAAAATCAATATCCCATATTAGTCGGTACAAGACCTGAAAGATTTAGTAAAAAGGGTGACTTTGGTAAAAGATTTAGGTATTAACATGGATTATGTGCTATCGTTGAAAAATCATGTGGACAGCGATTGCAAAAATTATATAAAGAGATTAGCCCTCTTGCGGAGAAATGTTCTGGATATTTTGGATAAACGGGAATTTTCCACGCTCTAAAGGCTAGTGTGATCCAAACTTGAGTGTGCCGCTGTGATCTGGCGGCCAAATACATTAACAAAACGCAGAAATTCTTAGATTTCTTAAAAAAAGAAAAAAATAATAATAATAAAAAATAATAAAATAATTTCGTTTAGAGCCTTCTGCTCAAATTCAGGAACATAAATATGCTTTAGATCCGCCCAACAAATCTATGTAATGTACTGTATAACATACAGTCTTCTTTTTCGTACATAGCCTCCGCTTAAGCGCGAACGCCAGCATTTTTTTGTAGTTTTTTTTTTCAGTTTAGTCATCGCTAAAGCATATTTATGCTTAAAAAAAGTGCTTTGAAGATGCTGTATCACCGGAACCCCTGGAAATGAAAGACGGCTTGCGGAACTTCTCTTGTTATACTTTACAATATTATAATCTACTACAACAGGCTTTATTGTCCTGAACTTGTCGCTTATCTGCCTTTCCACGTTCAGGTTCAGAAAATTCAATCAACGCGCTGGGCACTCTGCTTTTAGAAACTTTATATCTTGATATTGTGGACATTTGAATGATACAAATCCAAAACATAAAGACTTCATCAGTGGTGAAGTTAAGAACGAATATAAAGTCATTTGTAATCAGTATATTAACGATATTTTATGTATATATGTATATATATATATATATATATATATATATATATATATATATATATATTGGTATGTTTTTGTTTTGCAATTTTGATGTTTATAATTCTGATTTTTATTACTACGCGTGTTTAACCGAGGCAGTAACTGTTAAAAATGGTAAATAAGTAAATATGAATATAAAATTACATATAAAGTAACTAATGTATATTTATATATACAAAAATTAGCACGAAATTGATATACTGTTTGTTTTAGATAGTTTTATTATTTTTTGTTAATATATATTTTTCTTAAGTACGAAAACACTTAAAACTTGTGCCTTGTTTATTATTGCTTCCCCTCTCTCCCTTTTTTTTACAATACAATTTTTATATTGAATATACTATCTCATTAAAGGGAAAATCTACCTTTGAAGTGGTGCTCCAGTATTTCCGAGGAAAAATTCTATTTAATTCTATTCTAGCCAACTACTTTATAAGGTGAATACATTTATTCTATAAGACGTCTTTTCATTAGAAGATACGATTCAAATTCATTACCAAATACAAACAAGATTGTCCAAATTATCGGGAAATAATTGAAATTAAAGAAAAAAAAAGTTTGAAACGCCATTGGAAGGGAACTGTTTGTAAAACAGAGCCGAGAGAGGGAAGTTGTGTAAGTGTTTACCCCCGGTAGAACGGTGTTTACCTGATACTTGCTGATGGCTCTTCGATTAGTCGTCAGCAAATACAGGTTCATGATTAGTTTCTCTCTCTCTCTTCGTTCGTTAATCGTCATCTTCGGCTATCATTGGACACTCGAATCGATATGGGACAACTGTAGAATAACAATATGGCGTCCGTCAATCAGCTGTCAGCTATGTAAATAGATTGTCCAAGTGGAGTCAATGAGATATCAGTTTGAAAAAACGATTATTCAATTGAAAATATGTATTTATTTTATTTATTTTTTTACGCTGCTTCTACGGAATTCCTTGACGGTTAAAATATAATTACATTAAAAAATACAAATTGACTTCATTCAAAACGTTTATAATACTGGTTATATGGCTTGAGTCTTCTACCAATATTTCTGATACATTTCTCTCCAGCATCAACTTTTCCCTCTTCTCCGTAAATAGGTGGCATTCAGTAAGAACGCGTTCCAGAGTTCGGGGAATATCTCTTAAGGGGGGGGGGGTAGAAATCTGTCAGCACAATGAGTCCATTTGCTATGCTCAGTCTGACTAGAACTATTTCTTCTCTCTGCCCCCCCCTATTAGCCGAATACCAGGGTCAAACTGTCTTCTTCTTAATTTTTGATAATTTAGTATTTCCTGTTGACCATGTTATTTCTCATTGCTCTATTAACATCTTTCTGTAGTAACGGCTCCAATCTCCGCCGATTTTTATGAAACTTTGTATATTTATTAAACACGTGAAAATAATTGATACGTATTTTTTTTTTTTATATCGGCCCAATCGCACGTTTAAGGGGTGAAAGCAGCCTTCCAAAATACACTTCAAATATTCTAACAAGGGGAGTAAACAGTGGTCAGGTCACCGATTTGGTCCATTTTTTTCTGGTGATCCTACATCGAAAAATAGTCGGCACTTGCCAGAGGATTCCGTCCAATGTACCTTAGAAGCCGAGAAATAAAATAAAATAGGTTGAAAATGCTATATATATATATATATATATATATATATATATTAAAGAATATAATATATTAAAGGAAATCATTTTAGAAAACATAATTATTTTTATAAATAAGCTCAATAGATATTTAATAACCTCAATATGTTTTTGATAAAAACAAGCTAAATCTCTAGGAAAATCGATGATGTTCTCCAAAATCTTCTCAAACAAGCACTTCTTCTCACACTTCCTCCTCCATATAAATTCGCATAGATATGAATCCAGCATGCTCCTCCTAGTCCCGCATTTTACCTTCTTCTTGCGTTTGACCCAAGCCTAATGATGTTCAACAACCCTCTGTGTACGCCTTCGAAATTTTTGGAATGATACACTACTACTTGGATGGAGTAGCCGTAACTTAATGGGATGTCCTTTGCCGCAAACCTTTGTACTCGAAATGATCCTTTTGCTCTAAAGACACTTAAGTGCAACGTCTTCACGATTTGGTCACTTAACTGATATATATTCATTAAATTTGGTAAGGTTACCGCAACATATATATATGTTACCGGCAAAGTATATAATTAGGCATTGTACAGAATACAATAATAATAACATATACATTGCCTAAATCCAGCCGGAAATGTATGAAATACATCGTATTTCATACATTCCCTAGGCATTTTATAGAATGCCTACTTCGCTTTAGGCCATGTATGAAAAAGAGAATATATAGCTTCTAGGAATGAATAAGTGCCAGAGTAAAATGTGTAAAAGAGCAAAGAAAATGTAATTCAAAGTGTCACAATTCTAAGCCCTGCTGCAACAAGTAGCTCTAAAGTATGTAAATAACAATATCACTGTATTAAAATTTATGAAATAAATTGTATGCCGTACTAAAAAAGCTAGTTTTTAATTATTTTTTTGAATTATTCACATTATTTAGGTAATGTGTATGGGGTAACCTCAAAACTTTTTTAATTCTATACAATTCCAAATAAGCAACAGGTATTCTATAGAATACCTAGGCATTTTATACAATGCCTAGGCAATGTGTGTAATATGTTGTAAACACTAATACTTTTTATAATGCCTAAACTGCTTAGGCATTATATAAAATGCCTAGGCATTCTGTATAATGGCTGGATTCAATACTTTGCCGGAAACTTATATATATATATATATATATATATATATATATATATATATATATATATATATATATATATATTTTATGGAGTCAATGTTATTATATTTAATTAAAATAATCTCAGTTACTGATATAATCACTGGCACCCAATTTCCGAAATAGACCCCATTTATTATTGAAGGGGGCTGCCAAAGAGCATGCCGAAATGTTCAAAATGAAGTTTCTTCTTGACTTTGACGACATTTTGTATACTGTGCCAGATATACATGGTGAACATTTCTATGTGGGTTTCCAACCTGATTTTTCGCTACTTATCATCAAGATGATGATTTGGCCTTTCCAAATCAAAAAAAGTATATTAAATGTAAAAATAAAGACGAATGATTAAAAAAAAAAAACAAAAAAAAAACAAAACATATAAAGCGGATAAAAAACGAAGAGGAAATTAAAAAGGGTAATGTTTTGAGAAGGATGCAGAGAGAAGGGTTGTTGATGCAGTAATTGCAGTTGAGTTTTTAAGAGGGTGAGAAAGGACAGGGGGTAGTACTTGAGACGGAGGGTACTTAGAACTCTCCTCTACCCACAAAGCCCTCATTATACACAAATTATCTCGACCACTTTCATTTTACTTTATCTCATTTTTTCCTTCTTCCTTCATTCAGTCCCTTTTTTCCTAAAGCATTTTCTTTTTTAAAAATGAGTACTATTATCTGTCTTTAATTAACAAAATAATTAATATAACCAATTGGTTTTTATTTCAAGCTAAAAATTAGAATGATTAAAAGGTGTTATACATACTTTTAATCGCTTCTAATATCTTGTTTCGGTCTTAGGCCTCGATATGAGCAACAGAACGACGTCAAACTTCGTCAGTAATAATCTCGCACTGAAGTAAAAATGAGTGATTAATTTAAGAAATTCCACCTATTATTTTTTTTTTTATTTTTTTTTTTAACGGCGCTTCGACAACTAGGCCAGGGACATCCAGGGTGCAGCTAGGAATTTTCCCAACGAGCCTGGGATGAGAAAATTCCCGCGCCGGTGGGGATCGACCCCACCATCTCCTG
>OX328129.1:39827056-39952494 GCA_946811695.1 Gonocerus acuteangulatus
ACATAAATATAATATTTGCTTTCCTAAATGATGTTATGACTTATGTAGCTATAAAAGAGAAGTACAAGGTCTTCGAAGGATCTTTTTTTGGTAATTTTCTATCTTTCCCAAGGTTTACTAAGTATTCTTTTGCCTTTTGCACACTATTGCTTCTTTAGCACAGGCCAACAAACAGTTATTATCATTATTGTATATAATTCATAATAAGGAAATATTTTGATAAGAATATTATGAGGTCTTGGCGTATGTATTCTGGGTTCGACATTCACTTGGAGTACTTCCTTATTTGAATTAAATTTACATATCTGTCAGTAAATCTGGAGAAAATAGGAGATAAAATCAAAATTTGACCTCGCATATAATTTATTTCTCCACAAAGGCATTAAAACAAAGGTTGCGTACGACCTACATGATATGTTTCTTCTACTATTTTAATTTATCTGTTTAACAGGGAAGAAATTTCTTGGTGCCTTGAAGTGCAAGGTATCTACGCCTGGCCTACAACGTAGGCCAAGGCCAATATATATATATATATATATATATATATATATATATATATATATATATATAAATAAGGCTCATATTGCTGTTTAACTGATTTAATCACCTGCTGGAATAATATAGTTTGTACACTTTTCGCCAGTATGGCGATAAAAATAATAACATATTTAGTTTAACAAATTTAAAATTTACACTTGATAAAAATAAGAAAATTTACATTTAACAAATTTGTCGAATTAACAAGCTAAAAAATTCTAACTTCATTACTTTAATTTATAGCTATACTTTATATAGCTATAAAAGAGAGTACATTTAATGAACTTACTTTATATATATTAGTAACAAATATATTTTTTGTTATTGACATTTATACCAGTACCAGGTCTGGTATATCTAGTGTTAAATATCCGAGCCTAAACATAGTTAGGAATACTAGCTTCATTCAATTTTCTTCAAAACGGTATCACATATCGCCTAGAACGTTCAAATATCAGTGAATCATTTACTTACAGAATACCGAAAATATCAGATTATAGTTTGACTCGTTTTTCTACGTTACAAACCGATAACAATTGTAAATTAAAAGAAAACGTAATCGCTGTGACCTTTTCTCACCAAAATCGCCGATAAGGCTGCCTTACGGTGGGAATTTCACCTTTCAAGTAGGACATTGTATTTTTATACCAAATTTTATTAAAATCGAACCACGTTTGGGGCAGCTAAAGAGAGTAGATACTTGGCACCTTACGATTGGGTTATATGGTCGACGTTACAAGCGGGTTTCCTCCCTGTGGAACCAGAAAAAAAAAGGTTTTAAAAGCAATTGAACATTTGATAACACAAATGACCCCCCCTCCCCCGAGGATATAAGCGGTATAAGAAATAGGCAATTGATTTAACATGTTTAATGCAGCATGGAAGGAAATGGTTGGGGCCTCTAAAACTTTTTTATTCCCCAGTCAGTTTCCCGTCGTCCTTTTTATCCGGGGGGGGGGGGTAGAATAGAAAGTGGAATGGCGGGTGAGGGGGAATCGAACCCTCACATCCCGAACTCCTTCAAGGAAGGGGGGGATATACTCGCGTTTTTATTCGAATTCTAATATACGGAGAACTCTACCCACTCTCTCTCGGAATATTCTTTACGAGTCACCTTATTCTCGACACCGATCCAACCTACGACACCCAAAGTTTTGCCATCAATAAATGCTAAGAGTGGGGAAGGTTGGTTCTCTTTTTCTTTTCTTTCTCGTCTTTATTTTTCCTATTATTTTTAAATTACTTCTTACAGTTAACTCACTTAGAAGCATTTACCTTATTTAAATTATTTTTTTTAAGTTAACTACAAAATGTAATACATAAATAATTATCAGTCATTAGTTTGTATAATTAAATAAGTTGTTACATGGTACTACTGAAAAACTACAACGAAATAAGGTAATAAAATTATGAAGGGGGAAAAGCAGGAATATATGTTAATATTGTTTATTAAATAATAATTTTATATATATATATATATATATATATATATATATATAGTCCACGAGGGCCCTGAGGAACAGATCAGGATATTCATGACCATACGGCACACTAGGGAGCTAGTGTGGTCAGTACTATGCTCCGTCCGCCTGATTTTCCCCTTGCTGCTTCCACCGCGAGAGTCATTACCGCCAAGGTACCCATTAATAAATTAATTAAAGACCTAGGGACGGTCAGGGAGGCCGACACTAGAAGAAAACATCTTTAGTGCTTGCTCGGGATTTGAACTCATGTCCTCCAGCTTGTTAGTCCAGAGCTCTACCACTGAGCTAACCTCGCCCCCATATATATATATATATATATTATTTTTTTTTATTTATTCAAGTTCTACTTTTTAATAACCCGGTGAACTAATGTAGTATATTTATTAAGTTTTAAGGTGACAGTGCCGTTTAAAGATTGATTCATTTTTCCTTCTAAAATAGGTCACTCGCTGTAAGTCTCTCTCTTTTCCCTAGTTTCAAGTTTTCCGTCTGTTTCGTTCTTTTAACATTGTTGAAAACAAAAATTGCGTATAGTTTTCTTCGTCAGATTCGGACTGACGGCTGAGCAACGCTGCATCCACGTCGATCGAAACTAGACATTGAAGCGTGGGGTTGATTATGCGGTGACGGCCCTGAACCGGGTCCCACGGATCTCTTCTGCATGTTTTCCCGCCATTTCTCCAGCCTCTTACCTACCTCTGCCCTGCCTAAACCTCTCGCATACGCTGGTTGGATGGACTGGAGGAGGACCTAAAAGAAATCAGAATTCACCAGTGGAGACAAAGAGAGCTGCATGGAATGTACTCTTAACTGAAGCCTTGGTCCTTCTGGGACTGTAGTGCCAATCTGTAAATCATTTTGATTTTGGCTAAGAATATTAACTATTAATTTTAATAGACTGTAAACTGGCATGTATACCACTTTTTTCTCTGCTCTTTTTTATAATGTTTATTTTTTAACATTTTAAAGGCGTACATTCTCTAAGTTAAAAACAAAGACGACAAAAATCAAAAGACTTCAGACTTTATAAGCCCAAGTGCTGCGGATTGCAGCCGACGCCCCTTTGTTCGTTCAAAAGATTCTCCGTCGAAAACTGGGAGTTCGCCCAATCGCATTTCACATCGAAGAACTGACCCAAAAATATCAAGACAAACTGCCTCTTACTTCAGCAGCCACAATCTACCTTGGAGAACTTACAGCCCGACGCCTGAAGCCAAGGCTAACATTTTATTTTAATTTTGTAAATTGTAAAGAGTTATTTATTTTTAATTTTTTGTTTTGTTTTCTTGTTCTTTCCATTTGCGAAAAAATCAATCTGTTTTGGTCTAAAATAAAAATATTTTTCTCCTCCCTTTTCTTCTTCTTCCAAATTATAATTGAATGGGTCGGGGCAAAACAGTGCCAAGAAAACTTTTTAACAAAACTTGTAGCTCCTATATGTTGGATCATTATGAGAATCAGTTGAAATGATTAGGAGTAATAAGATTAAGTAGCATACAAAGCACTTGATAGTCATATCTTAGTAGCATCATCATAGACTGATAGTCCCACATAATATCCAACATATAGCAGCCACAGTTATGTTCCGTTAAAAATGTTGCTTGTCACTGTTTGGCCCCGACCCTTTCAATTGTGAATGTGATTTATAATCATCTGTAAAACTATATCACATTTAAAGCTCTATCACCTATATATGTAAAATTATATCATAAATCATAAATAAATAATGTTTGACTCTTCCTAAAATGTAAACTTTTATGATTAATAGTGATTTTATAAGTTAAAGGGATTTTATAAGAATTAATTTAACACTGTCGCTTCGAGACATTTTTCTCCACAATATAAGAAGTATTCCATTATAAGTAAATCAGTAAGTATGAAATCCCCATCATTTTCGCATTTATCAAGAGAGCGAGCTGAGCTCTAGTGGGATCCTATGAAAGCTTTAATCTATATCCAAGAAGCTTTAGGATCTACTCATCTTATCCAGATTATGCCTCGAGGAGAAGGCAAATATCCGCGGGTCTTATTGCCATTAAACTTAAATCAAACCTAATTGAATAACTGAAACCTTAATTCATCCCTAATTGTCGGGGATCATTTGTGGAAAGTCGTTTAAATAGTTCACCGAATTAATTGTGTGACAAAATGAGTTAGTAGAATTTCACTGCTTCTTTGAGAATAGTAAGCCACAAACTGATATCAACTAGTTACCGGGTGGTAGAAATGCAGATTATTTAACAGGAACTATTGGTAAGGCATATAAAAATGTGTGTAGTTGATAAAAAAGCAGGCAGAAAACATTGAATGAACTTGTTGAAGACACATGATATGTATCACTTGCTATTCATCTCATCATATCATGAAATATAAAAAATTCTGTCTATAATAAATAAAAGTCAAAATTAAATGAATCGTAAAATTCCTAAAATGTCTCCAATTTTTTTGAGCCCGAATGCCTCTTCAGGAGAATTTGTAAAAATGAAGATGATTTATTATAAATTATTGGTAATGCTTATAATATTGTTCTCAAGAACCAGTTAAACATTTTTGTTCGAAAATGTATTATTTATTTTACCATTAGCCGAAAAAAATGATTCGCTCTTATCAACCACGATAGTATGAAACGTAAAAATTGAATTCAAAATTATAGTCCAGGGCGCATCTGCAAGAATATGTATAGTTGGATATTAAGTAGGGGATACGGGACGCGGTAATCTTCGGAAAACCTGAAATAATTTAGGTATGCGTAAATCGATCATTTCCCGGAAATTTTTTTTTCTAAATGTAAAAAATTAAAAACCATCAATTCCAAAGTGATTGTTTCTACAGTGGATTATATTTTGCTATGTTCACCGGAGAAATATATATTATTCTTTCTCAGGTCAATGAACTGTAAACTAATATTAATAACTGGCTGTGAATGTACCATGTGCCTGCCATACTAATGAAATTTCGTCGGATTGTGCGATAATTTCCTCCTTAGTTTAAAGACTATCAGAATAAGCTTTGTGAATGTATTTCGGATTGGGTGGAAGTAGACCTGTTCAGTCTTGACATAATGCAGTGTAAGTCAATTTATTTCAGTCTATTTGTTCTTGTACTGGACGTTTTACGGTGTGCTTGATCTCTCGAAGTTTGTTATGTACCAAAATTATTGTGAGTTTTTTAAGTCAGAAAAATGGACATAAATATTAGTAACGATGAAAAAGACAAATTTTCACATTTTGTAGTATATTAATATAGCTCTTGGCGCTATTTAATTTTTGCTGAAGCACGTACGATAACCAAGCGTGTAATAAGGAATGATAACGGGTTATGTATTCTATGTATTTTGACGGCTACCGACTTCTAAGACATCATACAGTTCTATGACATACAGGTCCACACTCTTTCTAAGAATATTTTTCAGTCAAATGTCTAACATTAGATTAATTGACAGCTACACTTCCGAAATCATTCTTCGTCAGTTGGTTGCAAACGATTTGTCCCCTTTCAATTGCTCAAAGATTGGACGAATGTGTCTTGCTGAAATTCTTCTCTAATCGCTATTTCATAGCTATAGAAATGGTACCCATTCCTGATCATATGAAATTGATAGGTAGATGGTTTTTATGTCTGTGCGATCAACTGCAGGATTATTTCGCTCTTTCAGGTTGTTGAACTTCTATTTTTAAGCTCGTTTCTTCGCTATTTTCCTTATCAATTACCTGTTATTTTAATCTTTTGTACCATTAAAGTGCAGTTTGGTTCTACATAATCTTTCTATCGCCTTGGTTATTTTTGCTGTCGAGCACGCACCAGGACGTCCAAAGTATGTATCGAACGTTGAGCAATCCTCCAATAAGTGGCAGATAGAGAAATACTTGGCAGGCTTCACACATAAGACCAGGGTTCTTTGGTATAAATGAGTCAGGTTCGTATGGCCTATTCTTATGATTGTCAAAACCAGTTCATAAGCAGACGATATGCATCAAAGTCAGATCAAATACAGTTTAACTACGTTTGGTAAGAATACTTGGTATAATCTTGTAAAAACGTTTTCTGATCCGACAACATTTTCATTTTTTTCTACAGGAGTCTTCTGTAGAAGGCGAGGTCAACGACTATCCCAGGACACTAAGTTTTGGAAAATTGATACCTACATATTTCAAACAATAGAATAGTTTATTCGTACCATGCCTGAACAAACAGTTGGTTAAACTAGTCCCTATTTCGGGTAATATTAATAAGAGGACATTTGTACAACTCGTAAAAGATTATGTATAATTTACACAATGAACTATACACAGAGACAATTAAGCAGATGAAAATCATTCATAAAACAAAGAGACCGTATAGTTATAAGAGCTCTTTGTTTCATTTATGACAAAGAGGCCAGAGATTTAATTCTGAATTGTAGCACAATTTTAAAAACTGATTCGATACCCCGAATCATTCATTTCAAAAGGAACTGATAACTTATGCAGGGCCAACTCCACTCATTTCAACGTATTCAAATGGAATACGTTTTTAGGGTATCCATTTTAGCATTTTTTTGAAGACATTTGTTCATAATCCACGCAAAAAAATAGAAAAGAAAAACTCAGGGGGGGGGGGGAATTATAAATAGGATATAGGCTGGTCATTTTTTATTAGTTTATTTTATGTGATTTAGCCACTCAATTGCAAAATTATAGGTAATTTTAATATCACTCGAAACCAATGCTGTATCTATATGCATTGATTGGATACGAGTTTGGAGGAAGCAACAAAATCAACGAAAAATAATATTTCTCAGTTGCTCAATTTTTAATTGAATCATATTTTTGTTTATTTATTTTCTGTTATTTTCTTCCGAAGCATGAAGCACATATAAAATTCCAGCAAGTCCAAGCTACGTCCAGCTTGCCTTCCAGGCATTACCCTTGCTTGTCCAGGAAAAAATACTTGACACTAGTGCGAAGACTTGAGGCTCGCTAGTTGTTGTCTTTACCTATGGTATAATTCCAGCAGTCATAGAAAGTGTTGATCGTCGGAGTTTCTGTCTACTTTTTATTCAATAACACCACATTTTATAGTTAAAATGTATTTTATTAGCGCCAACGTTTTGGCTTGCTATACAAGCCTTCTTCAGGGCTACGGAGAACATGGAGAACTGTCCCGTTTCATGTAGGCTACATTTCTGATTTTAACTATAAAATGTGGTTTTATTGAATAAAAAGTAGGCCGAAACCCCGACGATCAACACCTTCTACTTCTCAACTGTCGACCATATCTTTTCAATTACAGCAGACATAAAGAAGTTAATCATTTTTTTAGATGATTGTTAAGTACGGTTAGGATTTTGAGCGGCAGAACTGTCATTTAAAACAGTATTTTTTTCTTATAGTTTGAATCGATTTTTTTTCGTGGAAAGTTGCAAAGGTAGTTGATAGTTCAATTGCAGCTCAGTCATAGTTTTTTCTTGTCCAAGTATGGAGCATATCCCAGCTAAGCTTCGATCGGAAGGTACATATGATTAGATCTGGCTTGATATATCGGAAGCACTTTGGCCTAAAAGGTAGTTCCTTTCATGAATAACTTACTAGAACCACTATCGAGGCATGGGGCTGTAAAAATCGATAGCGTCCCATGGGCCGCCATATGCACACTCATGGAGTCGGGTATGTGTTAAGTGGATTCCATAACCTCGTCTCATAATGGCTCTGGGGGAGGTTACATTATTTAGTAATTATATGTGGCGAGCTTTAGGCGAGTTCATTAGTTATAAATGCCGGAACGACTGGGGGGATGGGGAAGGGGGCCGTCTACCGTGGAATCCTTGCAACGCGGTTATCGGGGCTGACATGGTCCCGAGAATATTTAGGTTATTAATTTCTAGGTCGGCGTGGTTAAGGATAGACCACGGTGTGAAATAGTTTGACGGTCTATGAGTATATTCTGTTCAGAACCCATAAATCACGATAATAACGGTGGTTGAAATTAGTATATATATATTATTTATTCTTGTAGATGACCCAAAATATCTAAATTCTTTTATATTAGGAGGCATGGGGTCGTTAAAGCCCTTTGCTATATATATATATATATATATATATATATATATATATATATATATATATATATATATATATATGGCTGAAACATGGGCAGATTTTTCTGAAATCTGTGTAATTTAAAAGGTCAAGTTCGTTATTGAACAGAATCCGTCCATCTTCCCCGAAAATGTAATAAAAATAAAACTTAGACTCAGGTCAAATTAGACGAATAACCAAGTATTCAGCTATTACAATTAAACGAAATCGTATTATATGCTATTCCAAATCCGAAATCCTCCGATGAAAAATGAGACTGGATTCGTGTGGCGTACTAGCTCTTAGACAGGCCCGAAATCCAGACATATTTATTCCGCACGGCCTTCTGTATTACTCTCACGTATTTCCATGTGAGTCCATCTCACGTTATAAAGCAGCACTGGTGGAAATTCAATTTGGTTTCATATCCCCGAGCAGGGCGTCCTCCCATGGGAAAGGCAGTAGGAATACAAGGACAGCATTCATGGGATTATAATAAAATGATGTCGAATGAATAATTAATTTTTGTCTCCCCTCATAAACTAAATTTCGTATGAAAACAAAAATGTAGATATGAACTGTTTTTCGAGAGATCCAGTACACAATTAATTATTTATTTATTTTGACAGTTCATGTAATAAAATTGAAAACATAGAATAATACACTTAAAAGGTTTCTTTAGTAAGTAATTCTGTAGACCATTCAAAAATAGAAGAAGATCTTGTATTTCAGCCTATTAATAAAACGAGAATATAAATAATTTTAAATAACTTAAACTGATAACAATAGAAGAAATTAAGTTATTGCATTTATATATTTTCTTGCGATTCTTAAATCGTAATTGTTGATGAAATTCTACACGTTTTAAGTGGTTTTAAATAATTTAAACGGTTTTTTATTTTACATATTTTTACATAGTTTGTCAAAAATCCATATTTTTGCTACATATTTTGATATTTTTTTATTTTGTAATCGAAAAAATAAAAAGGGAATCTACAAAAAGAAAATAATGCTTCACCATTGAGATCACTGTGTCTTTTGTTATTCCAAGAAGCGGAGGTGGCTGCCGCCCATGCTTTCCCGGCGCTAATGGTCTAGGAGACGATGCGTTTTAAAAATATATATATAAAAAATTACTGTTTAACAATTGTATTATTCCTTTAATCTACTCTCTAAAACAAATGAACAAGTGAATGAATCATGTCGATATTATTTTCCAACCTCGATGTATGAAAGCATGAATTTTCAACCTATTTTATTTTATTTCTTAGCTCCTAAGGCGCATTGTACGAAACTCTCGGATACGTCTCCGATGAAAAATGTTTTTCGATGCAAAATCACGAGAAAAAAATGGGCCTGATCGGTGACCCCACCACTGCATACTCCCCTTAAGAGATCAGGCAGGCGTCATTTCACGTTTGATAATTTAAAAATGCATGTTTTTCCATTTTCAATTATCCAAAATGATGTACATCTGTAGAAATTTTCAACTTCTTTTTTCCCCATATAAAAATTTCCTAATTTTTATTTATGCTTTATCTTTTAACACGTTAGTTTTAGCCATTTTTTTCTTTCCACTTATAATAACCATTTATAATAAAGTTCCTATTAATTATTTATGCTGTTGTTTTCAATTTGTTGTAGTGTATTAGGTATTTTTTAACTACATATTTTGAATTTTATTTTACATGAACATCCGTTCCCTACTAATAATATTACTCATATTCACTTACAATTAAATTTTATTTGAAATCTGTGTATTAAGACGATTCAACACTATTGTTTGAACACTACTAAAGTATTGTTGGCTGTTTTACATTTGTGCAATTGAGGATTATGCATGATGGGCGAGAGCAGTTACTTGCTCGAGGTGGGAGCTGGAGAAGAATATGTCCAAATACAAGAAAGGACCCAACTACCAGGAGATGTGCAGGCCCTGGATGCCTAGATTCAGTGGAGGTCATAGAACGACTGATTCAGGAAATCCATGTTGGGGTCTGAATGCCGTGGTAGTGGCCGAGTAGTGGTGAATTGACTGCGAGAGGTTGTATCAAAATGTTGTACGTAAAAGTATTGAATACTTCTAATTGTGAAAACAAGATAAATTCGGGCATTTCTTAAATAAAACTTTTTTAGGTTATTTAGAGATATTTTGATTAGCAGAATGAACATTTTTCAGTGATAAAGTTTATCATCTTACCAAAGTTTTATTGCTGCTGACCTATAACTTTGGTAAGATGATAAACTTTATCCCTGAAAAATGTTCATTCTGTTAATCAAAATATCTCTAAATAACCTAAAAAAGTTTTATTTAAGAAATGCCCGAATTTATCTTGTTTTCACAATATATGCTTCCTAATAGTTAAAATTCTTACAGCTAGTTTTTTTTGAACGGTTACCGAAATTACTTAACAATGGTTTATATGTTTCACCAATTTTCGAGTGTGGTTAAGATTATTATTATTTTATTTTTGCGATGCTCCACATTGGTGAGTAGTATCGAATCACCCTTTTGCACTTAATTGTTGCTCATAGTGATATTCCCAATACCATGTTTGACTGTTAGTTCAGTATTGCAGATCTGACATGTTGTTTTTTTCAGTTTTAGTCATTATGTATTCGTGACTGATGCGTGTGTGGTTTATTCGCAGTCTTGCAAGAACTATTTCCTCTCTCCGGGAATTTCTTTATGCGCTTGGCCAGTCAGTCAGTACATGTTTGATTTGCCTTAGTTTGTTGTCAGATAACTCCATTCTAGCTGCCATTTTTGTTGTATGGCATTTCGATGCGTTCTAGTTACATCTTTGATGAATAGTTTCCAATGTGGGTTTGTCTTTATGAGTAGGAAAATTGGCTTGTAAGGGTTAAGATTACCCACCACTGGTAATGGAACGATTTTGCTAATTGGAACATTATATAGGTCTTATTACTTGCGCACGACCTATACAGAATGTAATGTGCTTTCAAATCCCAGGCTCAAGAGTTAAGGTTTTCAAGAAGGAAAAAGTATGAAAATACAACAATTTATTATCTATTTTTATCATCTGGTGATAAGAGACCATTGTTGCTCCGAGAAAGCTCTGGAGGATTGCAAGTCCGGAACGGAGCTCTGGTTGCCTCCTCCATTTGTCATATTTCCTGAAGGGGTACTTTATAACTGCCGCCCATTGGCGGGTATTGATGAACCTCTTCGCCGACGCACAATTCATTAGATACGCCCTTAACAATAGCATCCGATCTTCCTGCTTTTCTTCCAGGATCATCTCAACAACTAGAGAAATATTTTTCTTCCGATTTTTTTTTCGTCGTCGAGCAATACGAAATGTCCGCTGAATTGTCTTCAAATGTATACAGTTAACGTAGAAAATTTGAAAAAGAACGAATGATTATTAGGATTAACCCTGCCGAGACCATTTTCCCAATTAAACAAGTACATTTTTGTGGGTTTTTTTTTATCCACAAAACACTATAGTAAGACGAGGAGACCTTTAAACATATAGTGAGAAAAGAAGAGAGAATGCGCAAACTTAGCCATCTTAAAAACATAAATTTAAAAAAAATATATTAAAAGGTTGCCGTATATAGTTATAATATTTGTTGGCTTCTAACATTGTTGCTTAGTCAATTCTTCGTCAATTAAGGCATTTCGCTAGTTAAACAACAAAAATTCTTACTTATCTTCAAATCAACTAATCTGATCTTTATTCATATAACGAGAGAACACCCAAAATCAAAGGCTCTAAATAAACAAATCCGTTGATTTAAAAAATAAACAATTTTAAGATCATTCAGTAAAATAATTAGCGGTTAATAAGCTATGATATTATCAAAATTTAATTTCCTCTTATAAAATTGGATCTCCTGAAATGTTTTTGCTCACGACATTATGTATTATTTAAAATATATTACCAATGTCCTTTATTTTGTTTTTCTTTTCGTTAATGAATAGCTGTTACAATCTACAATGAATTTTTTTTCCACCTAATTATAGCAAAGAATAAAATTCGAAGATAGAAAATGTTAACTGAAATTTCAAGTGATCGTTTAAATTGGCTTTAATTATAAAATAATATGCAGTGTATATAATTGGAATAATAAATGAATAAATATGCAAATATAAATGATTATTCCTTACACGAGACCAGTCATGGATGGTAATTCATATATTTTTTGTTTTCGGTTAGGAAATTTTTCATAATTAAGATAAAGTTAAAATAAGATTTTTTTTTTCACTTTTAAAACGAAGCCTAATTGCTCGAAACGTGTCAAGGAAATAAAAAATCACATGCTTTATTTATCTCTCTCTCTCTCTCTCTCTCTCTCTCTCTCTATATATATATATATATATATATATATATATATATATATATATATATATATATATATTTATATATATAATGTGTATATATATATATATATATATATATATATATATATATATATATATATATATATATATATATATATATATATTTATCTCTCTCTCTCTCTCTCTCTCTCTCTCTCTCTCTATATATATATATATATATATATATATATATATATATATAAGTGTATATATATATATGTGTGTGTGTTTGATGTTATTTTTCGTCGCTGGGATAGTATTTTTAGATGGAACGGCATTTTTCTCCAGCGGTGGTACTCCTCACTTCTTCCCGGAATATTTCGATGGATTCATCTCCATCTTCTTCAGCCAGGCACTACCATTCGTCCGCCGATACTGTGGCTAGAGGGGAGAAAAGGAGCCCAGATCGAGAAAAATGCCATTCCCTTGGCTACCACCGAGGAAGAAACAAGTACCTGGCTGAAGAAGATGGAGATGAATCCATCGAAATATTCCGGGAAGAAGTGAGGAGGAGTACCACCGCTGGAGAAAAATGCCGTTCCATCTAAATATATATATATATATATATATATATATATATATATATATATATCAAAGAGGCTAAAGGGCTATCCGCATGAGAGATAGTGTGGTCAGTACTATGACTAATATTTTTCTTTTACAGATGTCCTTTTTAAAATTGGAGGCCTTGACAGAACCACTTTATATAAGACTGACCAGGATAATTTGATTGCATAATAATCTAAATAATTAAGCCCCCTGCAACTAAAATGGAAGCAAGGATTGAAGTCCAAGTTTGTTCAAATGTAACTGGAACCTTGTTAAACAGTTGTTAGTGCACTCCAAGTATTGAAGTTCTCTCATTAAGATTGTAATTGCTAGCCTAATGAGAGCAACTTCTACTCTTGTTTAGTCATTATGAAAGTGGAATCATATAAGTTCATTTTTTTTTCAAAAACGGAAATGAATGATAGAACATTTTTAAGCTAGCTTGAAATTTAATTAGAATCAATTTTTATAGTCTTCCTGTGTGCTAACATTATCAATTCTGGTACCAGTTTTTGTCTCACGCCATCATTACCATCATGTGGCTAAAATCTAATTGATTTATAACTTGTGCGACAAACTCTATATACAGTTGACTTTATTTTTATGAAGAGCAAGTCATTATTAAAAGTAGGCAAAAATAATAAATACCGAAATAAAAAAAATGAATAAAACTAAACAATGGAATAAAAAATAAATAAAACAAACAGAGAAAAAAATAAATAAGCAATGTAAGTCAACATTAAAAGTAAAAAAGAACAAAAAAAAAAACAAAAGAATTATGAATACTTCAATAAAATAAATATGAAGGAAACTAATACTTAAATTTAATCAAGGAAATAAAATAAACAGAAAAATAAAAAGCAAACGAATACAGAAATCAAATTAAAAAAAAAAAAAAAAAAAGATGATAGAATTTTACTTAGAAGATACACTTTTAAATATGATGGAATTTTACATAGACAAATGATACAGCGTTAATTATGATTGAATTTAATATTTGTAGATAATACCGTTTTATATATGATAGCATTTTATGTAAATTGTTGACAGAGCTTTAAATTTGTGAGAATTTTACATAAACCGACAACAGAACTTTACATTTGATAGAAATTTACTTATATTATGAAAGAATTTAACATATGTGGTTTTCGCCGAAAAAGTAGAGTGTGTCAGAAAATTAGATTTGACTTAACGACGGTTTCGGGGACTTAAAAGCATGCTTTTCCATGTTAACTTCGGCAAATTTTCAAAAAAAAAAAAAAAAAAAAAAAAAAAAAAAAATAAATAAATAAACCTTTATTTGTTAATAATATCTAATCGCTAAAAAACATACAAAGTGAGATTTCAAAAATACACTACAATTTACAATAGGAAATTTTTTTTTTTTTATTAGTTTGACCTACTTTCCTTAGAAAGGTGGCTTTAGATTGACTGAATTCAAAATCAGTAAAATTGTTTTTCGGTGTATTTTATGATAATTTAGTAAAAAATGTCAACGAAGATATTTTTATAAGAATTGCATTCAGAACAAAAACATTGATTCAGTTTTCCTTAAAGGCAAAAACTCTGAAAAATTAGTTATATTTCAAAGAGCATAATAAATTATTAAAACGCAATGAGTTTCTATCGAGAATGACAAATTATCGCAAACTAAAGTCAAAACTCACAGAATTTTGATTTTTTTTTTTTTTACTTTTCCGTGTTTCTTTCCCCCGAGTTCGAATTTTCTTTTCTCTTTTACTTTGGCTGTACTAAGGATGTAGCTGCTGAAGTCACGGATACCCTGACCAATGAAATCAAGACATTAAACCCCACTAATGGCGTGTACATGGTGGTCACACACTGTGAAACTTTAAACTTGTTTTCGAACAATATGTACCTTTTTTTGGTGAACACCACATATATAGATAATCGCGCATTATATATGATAGACCACATCATCATAAACTGCAACAAGTTCTTTACATAACGTTCATTCTATAGTATTTCAAGTACTCTACAGAAAGCTCTACAAGATAATGAGACTACTATTCAAAATTTGATTTAACTTCCTGAAGAATATTTAAATATACAGAGAAATATAATACTAAATGTACTGCCAATGAACCTCAAAGGAAGATGCAGAATAATTTAAATATATAAAGAAATATGGTAGAATTTTACGTACATTGATATGACAGAATTTAAAAATAGATAAATGACAAAGCTTTACCTGTGAGACAATTTACAGAATAATAATAAAATTCATACAAAACAATAGTAAAATCCATATGCGATTGAAATAATGGTAAGAAGGATGGCCTACATAGACTAGTGATAAGTATGTGGTATGTTGGTATATTTATTTCTCTTACTTTGGTAACTTTTGAAAATGTTGCCGAGTTAAAATGACTTATAAGGGTTGGTCTAGAAGTTGGCGGTAAATCCCATCCTTCATGTCTCCGCTGACAGCTTCCCAGACCGTGGCTCTCTAAGTCGCCTTAGGCTTCACTCAAATACCCTACTTCTCTTTGAGTGAATACCCGTGTATTCTTTTCTTCTCTACTTTATTTCACTTTATATTTCTCAGGGAATCTTTTACTTTTTTCTCTCTCTCCCCGCCGCCAGGAGGAAGGTCAGCGATACTGGGGATGAAAGCCTTAGACCATAAGAAGCTCTTAGTGGTCTCGTTTGGATCGATTGTGTTTTGCAAAGTATAATTACTCTAAGGCTTAAGTTTTTAAGAAATGCGAGAAATGTTTAGATTTTATTCTTTATTAATCCTCGGAAAAAAGAAAATTGAATATAAGGCTCCTGTGGTCTAGTGGCAACCGCCTTGGATTCTCATGCGGGAGATAGTGGGTTCGAGCCCACCTGCTGCAATGATATTTCTCAGGCCAGGGCACGTTGAGACAATTTCCGGCTGCACCATAGAAGTCGCCCATAAGTCTGACGTTTATCATGGACAAAAACGTACATCCTCTAGAAGCTGCTTAAACTGAGTACATTCTTCAAAAACGATTTGATTTTACTCCTTAATGCCTAGAAATGCTCTGAAGTGATTTGCTTCTATTTATTAATTTAGATAGAAGTCTTAACGGAAGACGATTTCTTATTCTAGACAGTCAGTTTATAGTAATAAAAAACCTTTTTTGTAACATTTCCCTGTGGGAAATAGCTTGTATCATGGAGATGTCAGCAGGCGACATCCTGACACACACGATCCCGACTGACTAGTTCCTAAATAAAATGCTGTAACTTGGAGGAAATGTTACAAAAAAGTTTTTTATTACTAAAAACTATAAAATGCTGTAACCTGGAGGAAATGTTACAAAACAGTTTTTTATTACTATAAACTGACTGCCTAGAATAAGAAATCGTCTTCCGTTGAGACTTCTATCTAAATTAATAAATAAACTACATTAGAAGCAAACCACTTCAGAGCATTTCTAGGCATTAAGAGTTAAAATCAAATCATTTGTGAGGAATGTACTCAGTTTAAGCAGCTCCACTGATTTAACCTCCCATGATTTTACGTCATAACCTATGAAAATTTGACGGTTTGATTGTATAATAATAATAATAATAATATAATGGAATAAAAAAACAAATTTAAGATAGGTGTATATTGAAAGGGTAGGAATTAAAAATTATTTGCAAACAACTTTATAATTTTGAGGCTTCCAGGGAAAATAGAAACATAGAATAAGTCTATTGCACGGACGGAGATGCGGGTTAGTGGCTAATGCCTTGGATGCAAATTTTCTGTAAAGCCCTCCCCCCCCCCCAAAAAAAATATTGATTCGCTAGCCATAATTTTGACACTTTTATGGCCATTAACCCCGCACATTTTTATTATTCGCCATTTCATGCAGACTTCCTATTAATAATGAACTAAAATGTACAAATTGGTTGCAAAAGGATCATGGGCATAAGGTATGCTTCAATACAATAAATTTATTTATTCAACAGGTCATCAAAATACAAAAAGTAGTGCCTATATCAAAATAATACAAGAAGGAGTGTCCACACTTCTTCTACATCTGATAACCTGTCTTTACATTCTTGGCACGTTGTCTCGCAGGCACTGTGATTTTTGCACACGAATCTTACACATCTATTACATTTTCCCGTGACTTTGTTATTCCTGTGTTTTCCACAAAAAAACAAGGTCATGTTCGACTAAGAGGCACATCACTTGGTTCTGGTACGGCTGTCGTTCTGTACTTGGATGAGAGAAAAGCTTTTACGCCCAGAGGAAGGTTTTGAATTTTCGCTCTGCTCTTCAGGTGTTCGTCTAAGAGGCTGAATCCTAATGCTTCCAAAAAGTCCATGCGTGTTTTTCGCCGATTATCAGTTCCCATATTATTTGCCACGTATATCACGTTTGCATTGACTCCAGACATGTCCAAGAATCGAAACAAAGCCATAAGCCATCTCTGCGTTCGTCTAGTGGTGGTATAGTTAGCCAGTGAATCCCCCGCAGTTGAGATTGAGAAGAACACGCTAGCGGCTAAACACCCGCACTTCGCAATGCTAACACTTCACGGTCTGACTGCATACTAAGGGTAGGTGAATGACTGTTGGTAGGGGTATTGTTTACTCAAAAAAAGGTCGGAGGAAAGATACCTGAAACCCTGGGATGTCTACAAAGAAGGGGTTAACTTACATTTCTGTCTTTCTGAGAATGCGGGGAAATCCCAGCCTAGCGTGTAACTAAGGTTAAAGGACCTAATGCTTTTCATTGTAGATTTTCAGCCGAGAAAACTCCATGATTTGCTACTTTTTTGCCAAAGAAATGTAGTTTCCTAAATTCCTTTTTTAGCCCAGCAATCTGATAATGTTGGGAAGCCCAATTGATTCCATTGAACTTATTTAATTTTACTTTGGGAAGAGCTAGTCAGGCAATTTTATTGGCAAAAGAAGTGCATTTTTGAATAAAATTTAAAATAACAACAACAAAAATTAATAAAGGTTATTTATTGGACTCCAGATGGACAAGCAGATTTATCTGGCTCTTATATTTCATACATATACATTTTACATTTTGATGTATTGTTTCACTATTTATAGTCGGAGAGCTGGTAACGCACGTTTCATGAAGTGTTTTATGCAGGATGAAATTTTGCTATAGAGCCACTCTTGGGTAGATAAGAAGGTCCGCATGTGTTGGCTAGACCTTAGGATACTGTGCAAAAACATATGCCGAAAAAAAGTATACAGAAGCCAAAAATCTTCAATCTAAAGTTAAAAAGTTAGTAAAAAAAAAGAAAAAAAAGAGAAACCCCAAAGTCCTTTTTTTAGATATTAGATTCATAACTTAACTGCATTTAATATGAAAAAAAAAACCCTTAAAAGTGTCTAACTTATTTATTGTTAAATGCCTTAAAAGATTGTAGGCTTCTGAATAAAATCCTACTTTGGACCATATATTTTTGCACCTGTCCCCTATGCACAGTACATACTGCATCAACGTAAGTCTAGCCAAGGCATACTTACATTCTTATCTACCAAGGAGATGCACTATAGGAAAATTTCAAGGTGCAGAAATTTTCATGAAAAGTGCGTTAATAGCTCTTGGACTATTAAGAAAATAAAATACATTTATGAAATGTTGTATTACGTTAAGATGTTGGAATGTCATTATGCCTTAAACAGTTAGCACGGTCACTTTTCTCATTGCTATGATTCATTCCAGTAGGATGAAATTTTCACTATTCCTCCGACAATATGCATGTCTAATGTTTATGTTTCCTTGAGTAATATAAAGGGAAAAGCTCAGATGAATTTTCTCAGGCGGCTGAGTTCTTTCGCAGATAAAACAGGCTGAGCGATGCTCTCTCGGATCCTCTGTGTTGATAGAGATGTTTCCTCTTTCAGACGTGTTCTGGAGGATCCCATTCAAAGAAGGGTATATCTCCCCCACTTCTACCCGCTCTACGTCGGATGAAAAACAAATTATTTCCCAGGATATATCCTTATTTTATTCAACTGGTGAAATTTATTACGTCCCGCAGCGCTCTGAGGACGGCCAACACAAAGAAATAAAGAACCATCAGAATAGAGTCGCTTTTAGGTTGAGACTAATAAAAAAAAAAAAACGTGCGAAAACACCTTTTGGGGAGTATCAAGAGGTTATTATGTGTTGTTTTCTTATACAAAAGTAACCATATACAATAGTAATATATGAGAATCTATTATTGTAGTGCTGCGTTGGATGTTACGGTACAAATGTATATAAATATACACACATACACACATGGAGAGGAGCAACACCGCTGGAGAGAGAAGCCGTTTCATAAACCAAACATGTGTACCCCCGCGAAGTAATTTAAAACAATAAATGTTACAATATATGTGCATATATATATATATATATATATATATATATATATATATATATATATATATATATATTCTTTTTTATCCTAGGAGGCATGGGGTCATTAAAGCAGTCTTCCTTTATTACACCACTTTATTTATTGGGCCCGACATGTTTCGTGCATCTTTTCTTCGCACCTCTTCAGGGGCACTTCTACAACAAAATATAATTTTTTGCACATCCACACAAACCTTTTTTCTACTATATTAAAACTATCAATACGATCTTTGAACTGTTCCACAAAAGGCATTAAAACATTATCATCATGCAGCATGATAATGTTTTAATGCCTTTTGTGGAACAGTTCAAAGATCGTATTGATAGTTTTAATATAGTAGAAAAAAGGTTTGTGTGGATGTGCAAAAAATTATATTTTGTTGTAGAAGTGCCCCTGAAGAGGTGCGAAGAAAAGATGCACGAAACATGTCGGGCCCAATAAATAAAGTGGTGTAATAAAGGAAGACTGCTTTAATGACCCCATGCCTCCTAGGATAAAAAAGAATTTTGATATTTTGGGTCATCTATAAGAATAAATAATATATATATATATATATATAAAATAAGTTTGGACGAGGCCTTACTAGTGGCAGGTTTGGTTTATAAGTTAAGTCTATATGGTTTTATACTTGTAAGTTGTTCCCCTGAAGAGGCAGTAAAAGGGTGTGAAAAAATAAAGTTTGTAAGAATATTTTTTATGGTTTCGAAAAATTACTTCAAAGAAATAATAGTTAATAATTTATTTTGAAAGTATAAATGGTAAAATCATTTTATTCTCTTGCGATACTGAGTAAGTGAGTAAAGGGAAGAAATTACTTTACATCAAATGACCATCAAGGACGAAGGGAGGGTTAGTAAACAGTGAAACAAGAATTAATGAGATTACACGGGCGATAAAGGAGAAATAAAAAGGTAAAGGGATTGAGGGCGAAGGAGGAAAGGTTAGGGTTCGAGCCGGCGGAAAGGGTTGAACCCTTATAAAATTACATCAATTCAGCTGCTCTTGGCTCAAATTAAAAGGCTACGAGCCGTTACTCGCTCTAATGCAAATTTAATGAGAGCCTACAATGTAGGTGGTGTGGCTATTGTATGCCCCTACGGTATGGGAACTATGCAAACACAACCAGCTTTGAATTTCTATGATGGCTTAACAGTCTGTGTTACAAGGATTTTTTTATTCTCATTTACTACGTTTCTTACGCAAACCTGCCAAAGACAAACATTAAGAGTATTCGTTTGATGGTACGCTGTACATGTTAGGAAATTGTAAGAATCACCCTGCGAATGTAGCGTAGGAAACATGGAAGAACTTTAAGAAAACCAAAGAATGTAATTCTTAAGTTTAAATCCTCCTTCTGTGCAAAAACGTAAAAGAACAGTCCGTTCCACATTCATTTTGAATGTACTAGTCTCTGAAGTGCAAGAAAAGAACTACAGCGAGACGTCTTATAATATGGAAATTCTCTTGTGTAATCTTTCGCATAATAATGTAATAAGTGTATGCACTTTCTTAAAACTTTATAAAGCTGGAAGGAATTAACTTTGGAGATAAATTAAACGGAGTTTTTTTATTTATTTTTTTGTTGTGTTTTTTTTTTGTTTTGTTTTGGTGCATCTACTACTAAGGTCATTAGCACCAGTGTTTATTACATTATATTATATTAGTTTTTTTATTATTATTTTTATAAAGGATCTTTTTTTATGTTAATGTAACTTAGTTACTATTATTACCCTCTATATATATATATATATATATATATATATATATATATATATATATATATATAGATCCCTAATAATTGTGTTCAAGAACATAAGAAATATAAAAAATACTTTGCAAATAAATATATATATAGAAACTAATGGTAATGTGTGCATATTATTAAAAAAATATATAAATATATATATATATATATATATATATATATATATATATATATATATATATAAACTCTTTTTTATCTTAAGAGGCATGGGGTCGTTAAAGCAGTCTTCCTTTATTATACTACTTTCTTTAATAGGCCCGACATGTTTCGTGCATCTTTTCTTCGCACCTCTTCAGGGGCACTTCTTGCTAGGAAGTCCTCTCATGACTATGTACTCCCTCTGGAGTCTGGCTTAATACTGTATAATAATATTACATATATATACTATGTATATATATATATATATATATATATATATATATATGTATATATTCTTGTATGTTTGTATGTATGTATTATTTTTATTATTAGTCTTCTATTCATGAAAAGATTTTTTATTGTATATAATATAAATATTGTGTACAAAAATAAGTATTTGTATTAGTTAGTTGCATTCACTTTTGATTTATATCCCATTATTATTAGTCTTAATTAATATGGTGAACTGCTGGTTATAAAATTGTAAATTTTAAGAGTAATAAAATAATCATTGATTCATTATATTCGCTTGTTATTCAATAGGCAAACGAGCAATGCAATTAAATTTACAATGATTTTTATAAAATAAGCACAAGGTCAAATGATAACATAGCAAAAAACGTTTACGTATTTTCATGTCATCATCGTTTTTAGTGATTTTTTATTAAACAAAATGTACAACCTAACTACAGGACACCCAGGGTTTTCTATTAAAAACATTTTAGTTTAGTGCCCCCCCCCCTACATGAAGGAACAAGACGAATTGAAAATCCCTGCGAAAATTAGTTTTTGTTAGGCAAATTAACAGATAAAATAATAGTTTTTCTAGAAACATATTAAGGAAAAATATAAATACAAAGAAGTAAAACTCGGAATACAATAACTGAAAATAAAATAAAATCAAGTTATTTCTTTATTTACAGAGTTCCACAATAAATAAATAATTTAATTTTGATTTATTTATAAAATTAAATTTTAAATATAAATAAAAAAATTATAGTAATAACCAGACATAGGCGGCACAAAAATTGGGCAACAAAAACCTTGAGTTCGTTTTGCCTAAAAAGTCAAACAAACCAACTTAACAACAGGAAAGGTAATCTTATGCCTTAAGGGCCAGTCTAATTTGAATTAGATCACTAACACGAGAAGCATCTGCTTATTAGTGTACTTATTAAATTTTAAAAGTCGACAGTAAATAGCTGATGTCATCAGTTTAACCTTTGACTATTTCATAAAAATTATCAAGGTAGTGTGTGTTAAAAGGTGAATCATTATCTTACATTAGGGTTACTTGGCAAACCAGTCTAGCTTTGAACATGACCTGTATTTCTAGTGTTCAGTTTGGGAAACAGAGCTGATGTATTCCCCTTCTAAACGCAGCGTAGGCAAGCCAGGGACTCTTTTATCTTCATCGGAAATACTTCTCCACCATGAATTCTTGACATGCCAGGTAAGGTTGTAACTTTACTTATTGTACACCCCCCCCCTCCTTACTGGCTGCTGAATAATAAATTTGAAGTTGACTTTATTTTCTATGAAGGACTCTGAAGTATGTTATATGCCCCTTCTCTACGAAACAAGGCAGACCAGACAAGCATCTAAGGTTAGCTGTACTCTTTTGAAGGTACGTAGGATAATTTAGGATTCTACTATCTTCAACTTGATCACGTCGCATAGATAAATCAATCGAGATTTTAAGTTTACTTGCAATTTAGGAAAAGAACGTATTTTAAAATTCCATCACACATTAGAAATTATGGCGACGTTCTGTCCCTTCGGCATACGAACTAGTTAAGGGGTAATACCATTTTGTTTTCCATTTTTTTTATGGCCTTACATGGATCCTCAACAAATTAAAAATTATATTTAAGAGCGATTATGTGGGTTTTGAGTGCCACAATCTACACTCACTGCCGCTGGAAAACATTTCAAAAACAAAAACCATTTTCTTTATCTTCATTAAAAGAAATTATAAAAACAAAAATTAAAAAGGGTAAAAAATGAACTTTTCTGTACATTAAACTACTTCAAGTCGTTGTTTTTCTCAAAAGTATGTTTTTCAAATCAGGCGTTACGTTAGCGCCTTCAATTTTCAGCGAATCAATACAATGTCAATAAAATACATAGGGGTTTTTGGATTCATTTAATTATAATGATTTTATGACCGATTGCTGGCGGATTTGTAAATAGAAAATCAGGAATTGTTCATCATCTTAGTTTTTGTTTTAGATTAAAAATTGCTGCCTGCAAGAAACAACGCCACCATATTGTTTTCGAAGCACTAAAACTTATTTTTTTTAGGTTACTTTAACATCTCATATAGACAAAGAGAATTTAAAAATATTGAATAATTTGTTATTGGAGAAAATTACTCTATTTTTGGTCACACAATGTAGCATTACCCCTTAACTAGCCATAAATTGAATGCTGGTAAGAATCGATATTGAAATTTACCGACTCGGAGATAAAGGTATTTTTTTTTTAAACTATGTCGATTATTAAATAGCTCTATTTTAAATTATTTATAAAATATTCAATTATTTTTAATTTATACAATCTTACCGTATTCCGTTAATAAATCTTCTTAAAAAAACGTGTACCTTCACTTTTCAGTTCCTTACCTAAAAAATAAAATAAAATATCATTAGAAAATGTATAGATAATAGTTCGAAGGACATTAACTAACTTTATTGAGTAAAATGTTAATTGAGTACTGGTCTAATAATTCATCGGACAATGGACACACATATTTGATGAGCAGACTTGAATAAATAGCTTGAATATGCCAACATACTGACCACATCACATATATCATTTGAGTAAAGAGACCACTATACCACAATGGCATTGACTTATATAGGAAATCGTCACTCATTAAGTCCCATACCAAAGAACTGTTCTCATTTAGTGCGGCCAAAAAGTTATTTTATTTATTTATTTATTTTTACGGCGCATCGACAAATCAAGGGCATTAGCCCCGACATCCAGGGTGCAGCCAGGAATTTTCTCAGCGAGCCCTGAGAAAATTCCTGTCGCCGGCGGGGATCGAACCCGCCATCTCCCGCTTATGAATTTCGCGCGCTAGCCCACTAGACCACGGGAGACCCCCAAAAAGTTATTTGTTTGATCTTTAGGTTTATTTACTGTAACCTCAAAACCGGGAAACCATTTATGTTGACAAATAAAAGAAAAGTATCCGACCATCATAACAAATAAAAAAAAACAACAACAGAAAAGTGCTATTAAAATAAACGAAATCACTCCGCTAATACTAGGTTTTTACATAAATAGCCCACTCCATAACTAATTATTTCTAAGCAAATAAAAGGCCGATTTCGTTAACCAGCAAAATCGGTCTATCCAAAGAGGGAGATTTGTCCCCCCTCCCCCCCAAATAAAAATTAATTTGCGCCGTACTAAAAGAAATATCTTTATATTACAACGAACATGGGCTTAAGTCGTGCTCATCTAAAGAGAATAATTACACCAGTCTGCGAAAAAAATCATAACATTTTTTTAATCATAAAATATTTTACATACAGGGTGTCCCAGTATATGTGTCCACCCCCTTTTCCTCCTAGAGTTGTTGGAATTTCGAAATGAAACTTGGTAGGTCTTAGTTATGTTGCATGAGGTTTCTTTTAAAGGTTTAGTTGACTTTGTAACATTCTCCAGTTTTTCTCCAGCGCATCTAACTCTTGATTTTCTAAAGGCGGCAGGTTTTTTTTATGACGAATTCTGATAGAAAATTTAATTTTAAGACTAATTAATTCTGAGACATCTTTTGATCCGACGCACCGTTTGCGCGTAAAACTGAAAAATATCGCCCTTTTGTAGACAAATTCCTATTTATCACTGAAACCAAGCCTTTTACGTAAAAACACCTCGATACAAACGTTGTAGCCTATTAATTTTCCATTCAGGTGATACCAAGATCAAAGTTGTAGGTTCAATATTTAACGGGACATTATGAATGAAAAATATACCTTGAAAGTTTTAAAAAGTAACAATTAAGAAAATCGATATGAATAGAAAAAAAAGTAGCTGACATAAACAATAAAAAAAAGAACTTATTTACTTTATGAAAAAAAAGTATATAAAAATTATTATAAAACAGAACAGAATAAATTTATTTTTCCATATGAAATTATTATATCATAAAACTAAAAAAAAAAAAAATTGCCTTTGTTTTTATTCATAATACCTCGTTAAATATTTAATCTACAACTTTGATCTTGGTATCATCTGAAAGGAAAATTAATAGGCTACAACGTTTGTATAGAGGTGTATTCACGTGCAAGGCTTGGTTTCAGTGATAAATAGGAATTTGTCTACAAAAGGGCGATATTTTTCAGTTTTTTGCGTTTTACGCGCAAACGGTGCGTCGGATCAAAATATGTCTCAGAATAAATTAGTCTTAAAATTAAATTTTCTGAATTGGTCATAAAATCTGCTACCATTGGAAAATTAAGAGTTAGATGCGCTCGAGAAAAACTGGAGAATGTTACAAAGTCAACTAAACCTTCAAAAGTAACCTCATGCAACATAACTAAGACCTACCAAGTTTCATTTCAAATTCCACCAACTCTAGGAGGAAAAGGGGGTGGACACATATACTGGGACACCCTATATATATATATATATATATATATATATATATATATATATATATATATATATACATATATATATATGTATGTTTGTTTGTGTGTGTGTGTGTGGTGTGTGTACATATTTAAGCACATCATATTCTAAGAATATACTTCATTTAGAGCTCTCTGTGGTTCGCGCCTATAAACGCCTCTTCAGTAGCAACTTAATGTGTCATATACATAATGGTAGCCTTAAATAAGGAAACCCTTCCACAGGTACAAAGTACAGATTAAACTAAATTATAGGGAACAAAGAGTCACAATTTTACATTTATTACAATGGAGTTTTGCATGCTAAATCTGTAAGAATTGTTTAAACAATTCCATCGCGTCTAGTTTTTTTAGCTAAACTGTTTTTTTATGTTTTTGTTTTTGTTGTCATAGATAATACCTAACTGAAGAAAGAGATGTGTTGTGTATATATGCAAAATTGATACATCAAAATTGTGGTATACTGCGGAATCAAGTAATTAATTAACCCTTAGGGGCGGTAATTATTTCTTCCTGACAACAAAATGTCGCATTTATTGTGCCCCAATAATAAAAAATAAGGGAGATGCGAGAATAAGAAAAATAGAAGCATTGACCCTAGAATGCGGTTAAGGGTGTTTTGTTTCCTATGAGCTTTATTTAATATATTTTTGTTTTTGTGCTTATTTAAGATCAAAAGAGACAGTTTGGTAAAAAAAAACTTTATTATTTATTTTAAGCTTAAATGTTTTTCGAAAAACCTTGTTAAATTTCTCAAATTTCTCTACTTTTCAACAAAAAAAACTCGTGTACAATTTTTACATCCCTTATATAACAGTTTTTTTTATGTTTTTTTTGTTTTAGTTTAGTGTTAAATAAATAGTTTTTTTTTTTAAACATTTAAAGTTATTTAGAGGACGATATACTCTCCCAAGGGAGGGCTCTTAGAACTAAAGAAGAACAGCTAAAAGATAGGCTAAAGAAAAATTTTAGCTGGGGAACAAAATATAGTAAAAATTGTTTATCGCCATATTTTAATTGGTGAATGTTTTTCTGAGTTGAAATGGAGATTTTTATTAATTTTTCTAATTTTTGTTAACTGAGATATGAATAAATGAAGGAAAAAGGGCCTCGTCATACCCCCCCCCCCCCCTTGGGCATACTAGGTGTACCATATATCTGAACCTCACTCCATACTGAAATTTAATTTTTATTTGTAGTGCGTAACTTTTGTTTCTGAGCCCTGCGTGCTGAACTGAAAATGGTTAACAAACACTGAAGTTATCTGATACAGGTAAACCTTTAAGCTCCTTCAAATTCTAGTACAATCCTAAACCCATGGGCCTAATAAATGCTAGAAGGATCCCATACTCAACTTTATTGCAAAGCTTACCGCTTGTATAGATGGCCGAATCCTCCAGAAGTGGAGACCATGATACAAGCCTAAGCCATCGGATGGAAAGCTTTGTGAGGGGGAGGGGGGTATATAAACCCCGCCAATGACCAGGGTCTGATGGCCCTTCAATAGAGAGGGATTCCAGAAAACCCCCCCAAACCATCATCAGACTTGTTAACATTTATATATGTATGAGCTAAGAGGACTTCGCTATTATGTCAGGTTCGGGATGTCCATTGGTCCATATCGAATACAGCAATAATGCTACTATATCCGTGCGTCCAAATTGAAAACACACCTTTTTCCTTTTTTTTTTTTTTTTTTTTTTTTGTATATGATCGCCATAAAACATCCATTTTGTCATTCACCTCCCTAATGGAAGACAGATTACTTGCCCAAAATCACAAAACGTCCTTTTCACATTAGCTTCTTTAACTGTAAACATTAGATACTCATCGACTCCGTTAAAATTTTTGTTGTTCACATTTTTTTATAACTATCTTGCAACTTTTAATAGCGTTTAGCACTAAACTTGTGAGTATAACAAGGTAAGTAAATGAGAAAAGTGTTATCATTATTCCTTGAGCTTCCGGTATGATAAAATTTTACATATTTAGATGATATAGCTTTACATAAGGTAGCATTTTACATTAATAGATGATAAAGTAGTAAATGTATATTAAAAAAAAAAAATCAGTCCCGTAACAGGCCACGAGGGCCCCGAAGGGCAGATACTATAGAGGTATCTGATTCATGACCATACGGCACACTAGGAAGATACTATGTTCCGGCCGCCTGTTTTTCCCCTTGGCTGCTTCGACTGCTAGATACCCATTATTAAATTAATTAAAGGCCGTTTTGGCTTAGGGACGGTGAGGGAGGCCGAATTCAACCCATGAACGAAGGCACTAGAAGAATAAAATCTTTAGTGCTTCCTCGGGATTTGAACACAGGTGCTCCAACTTATTAGTCTAGTGCTCTACCACTGAGCTAACATCGCCCCTTTAAAAATTCTATGATGTGAAATTTTTTTGTAAATAAAATGTTGATATTTGTAAGAAAAATGCACTAGAAGAAAAAAACTTCGAATAAACTGATATCAATAACGTTTCAATTAATTATTCTTAATTTATAAACGCATAACTTATTTTTTTTTTAAATTCATTTATTTATGAGCACCCGCAACTAAGGTGATGTGCTGGAAACAATTATACAGATACATTTCTAGTTGTACTTAGAAAAATACATTCTAAATTCTTAAGAATAACAGATAAAATACATTGAAACAAGTCAGTTCATGTAGTTACAAATAAGGTCTCTTTAAATTTTCTTCCTGAAAGAAGGTGAAAAATAAGAAGTTATGTTGATACTGTGAATAAGGTATATACAAGATTTGATAATGAACAAAATTACTATACATTTTAAGAATCGGGAAAACGAGAAAGGCAGTAACTCTTGAGAGGGGACAAGATATTAGTAACAGAAAAGTAAAATAACTTATTTAAAACAATATTATTATCAAAATTAATAAATAAATAAAAAAATGCTTAGGAAATTGAAGAATAAAAATAATAAAAGGCCTAATTGTAGTGAAGGAAGGCCTTAATAGAGTTGTCTGAGTGAAGCGGACAGACACTATTTCTTGGCTGATTGTCTGGATTCAAAGGACCCAGAGCTCATTTCTAGCAGGAGTGGAGCTCACTTCAACCACAAAGGTCCTCTTCATATCCTTGCTCCTTCATGGCATTCTATTTATTCATTTAAACAATTCTTTGGTCTCCTTTCGTTGGTTTAGTTTAGTTTTTTTTGTTTTATTAATTGTTGTTTTGTTGTTCACTATTTATCTTTAGTATTGGTTTGTTTTACCATTATTCCTTGAGGTAAGAGGCAGAATGAACAAATTAAAAACGTATACACTCTATATAACGTATTGGTACTCCAAACTATAACACACATTCCTATTTCGGCAAATTAATTCTATAATATATTAGAGAGGCCAGACAAATTTTTATCAATGACTAAGCCGACTGGAAGCTAATGGCTGGGCCTCTAAAGTCGCATTCTAAATCCCCTCGATTGTTCAGATAACTTTTTACCGATTGACCAATATTTATCACTTACTCAAATATTGTAGCTTCAATGTCAGTGTCTATTACGTAGCTCAAATGGTGAGTAATAAATGTGTATTTGTTTGTATTAAGTAATAACATCTACAATTGATTAAAAACCACGAAATATATAAGGGAAGGTAATAAGTTTCGTATGGGTATCACTCTTCAGCCATTCTGTCACCACTCGTCCATTATCAGCTGGGCATCCATCCATTTGAAACCAGAGCGAGTTAATATTTAGTAGATGGGGTTGTTTTATACACGTCATGTAGTGTGGGAAGTATGGGACATCCTCATTATCGTGTGAAATTAAAGGATGTGTTCAGAATGGCTCCTTCACGCAAAAGCACATTTATTGGTTTTGACTTAGAAATCAGAAAAAAAAAAATAGATTCAAAACTGCGAGGTACCATCTTGAAGCTTATTAAATAGTGAAACTTTTGAAGTGGAGGCAAACCTCTAAGACTACAAATAGCTGATTAATAAAATATTGAATAATTAAATAAAACACTAATATTAAACATTCTCATCTATATGTATTTTTATATAGCCCTTAATTTACATGGCAATATTTTAATCCCCAAAAAACATAAATGTGAAATAGAGGCCAAGTTCCTGCCCCCACAAAGAAACACTCCCTTCCTCAAAAATATCCCCTCCTAAAACCCCCCAAAAACGCCTTACCATTCTATACTCCAAAAAAGTAGTATGCGTTGGTGTATTAATTCAACCAAAAATATTTGCCAATACAAGAGATGATACAAGAAAGAAATGTCCAAGTTCATTACTTGGAAGACCTCATAGTTACTTACTAAGAACAGTAAAGACACTTCAACTGACCTTTAAAAACAACAATAAAAATATTTATATCACTTTCATCAACCAGGTATATTCTTAAACTTGGCAATGTGTTTTTTTTTTTGTGCCGAAATTGTCTTTAGAGAAAAACTAAACATTGCCAAGTTTAAGAATATAACTGGTTGAGGAAACTGATATTTTAGTAACTGGATATAAGTATTTTTATTGTTCTTTTTAAAGGTCAGTTGAAGTGTTTTTACTGTTCTTAGTAAGTAACTATGAGGTCTTCCAAGTAATGAACTTGGACATTTCTTTCTTGTATGATCTCTTATATTGGCAAATATTTTTGGTTGAATTAATACACCAACTCATACTACTTTTTTGGAGTGTAGAATGGTAAGGCGTTTTTGGGGGGTTTTAGGAGGGGATATTTTTGAGGAAGGGAGTGTTTCTTTGTGGGGGCAGGAACTTGGCCACTATTTCACATTTATGTTTTTTTGGGGATCTCATTACTTTTTTCTAAGTATTAAATAGAATTTAGTTGCCGCATACCTACTGGTTTTTATACTTCATATAAAACCAGGGTCTTTGGATTCTGCATAAGGTTCTCCTTACTGCTTGATATTTGATACCAATAATCAACCTACATACATCTAATCACTAGACTAGAAAAGTTAGAAGCTCTTCCAGATGACAGTACTCTAGAGGACAAATTGATTGCTCTCGTACCTAAACTATTGCACTGTAAAACACAGGAACCTTATCCCGAGGATAAAGATCACATTAGGGAAAGTGCAGAAGGCCTTCAAGAAAAATATAAGAACAAAGACCATACATTTTGGGTTTGTGATACTAAACTTTGTAATTTATATGGCTCGACTTTGAAAAACTTAGTATCTGCTTTGAAGTATATTATGCAGTGAACCCCTACGACTTTATTTACTACATTTAAGAAAGAAGTCACAACTGTTTTTGTTAAGATGCGTCGAAATGTTTTTTAAAACATAAAATATAGGTTCTCCTTACCAAGACGATTCATTTGATACCCCACATGATGGGTTTCAGAAGGAATGATGGCATTTCGATGGAACAAAAAGTAGAAAACGTCATAGGTAATATGACACTCCCGTATCAAGACCTACCTGCGTGCCAAGTTTGGACAAAATAGGCCAAACGGTGTGAATTTGTATAAGGAACAAACATACAGACAGACAGCTGAAAGACCTTTTTTACCTAGCCTAGTGCATTTCCCGGACCAAGGCCTACCTGTGTGCCAAGTTTGGTCAAAATCGGTCAAATGGTGTGAATTTGTGTAAGGTACAAACATGCAGACAGACAGCTGACAGACGATTTTAACAAGCCTATGACACTACCCGGATAAAGACCGACATATGTGTCAAATTTTTTCAAAATCGGTCAAACGGTGTGTATTTGTATAAGGAACAAACAGACAGACAGACAGCTGATAGACAATTTAACCTAGCCTATGATTCTCCCCGTATCAAGACCCATCTGTGTCCCAAGTTTGGTCAAAATCGGTCAAATGGTGTGAATTTGTGTAAGGTACAAACATGCAGACAGACAGCTGACAGACGATTTTGACTAGCCTATGATGACACTACCGGATAAAGACCGCCATGTGTGTCAATTTTTTTCAAAATCGGTCAAACGGTGTGTATTTGTATAAGGAACAAACAGACAGACAGACAGCTGATAGACAATTTAAGCTAGCCTATGATTCTCCCCGTATCAAGACCCATCTGTGTCCCAAGTTTGGTCAAAATCGGTCAAACGGTACGGATTTGTAAGAGGAACAAACATACAGACAGACAGTTGGTATAAGATTTTTACCGAGCCTATATGCGTCAAATTGTTTCTCAAAACATCAAATATAGGTTTTTCATACCGAGTCAATTCATTTGATACCCCACATCATGGGTTTCGGACAGAATGATGGGTTTCCGAAGGAAGTACAAAACTGGCACGCCCCTGCCCCGGAAGCGGAGTCAAACACAACTTTTCGCGATTTTTCGATTTTTTCTTTTAATAACGTCTTCATATCTATCTTCATGCAAAATTACAAGTCTCTATCATCATGGGAAGTGCCTAATAATTTTGATGAGTTAGTGAGTGAGTGAGTGAGTGAGTCCTATAAATCCCGATTTTCGATCGCTTATATCTCAGAAACTATTCGATGTAGAATTAAGAAAATTTCCCGTTTTTCTCACATCTACTAGTATAATACCTGTGTAAAATGTCATAACTTTATCTTTACCTGGTTGAAAGTTATGAGAGGGTAAAAATCGGCTCTAAGACCGCCTGTAATATACACACAGTGTGCTTAGGCCGGAACTTGGCCTGGCGCACTACTGTGCGCCTAGATAATGGGTGTTTCTTATTGGAAACTTAATGCAGTTCTAAAAATGTGGTTGATATTTACGACACTTTGATCAGAAATCCTGGAAACACAGTTTTTCTTTAAAAAAAAGCCAGTAGTTTTTAAAATATACAAACACTCATTTTTGCGCCACAGAATTGCAAACGGGGTGCAGAATAAATAAACCCCTAAAGTTATGACATCTCAATGCATGACACCCTGTACAGACGGATAAATAAAAAAATTATGTTTAACTGAAGACAATGTATGTCACTTGCTATGAAGAATCAATGAGGATTTAAAAAATTGTTCAACGGCTGGAACCGTTGCTATTACTATTCTTCGAAAAGCAGAACGATAAATCTGAGTACCTATTTATCTTCTGGTAAAATATCATGCCATAAAAAAGAGCCACATTAGTTTGTAATATGATCCATACGATTTTTCCAGATTCAAAGTCCTGCAAAAAACTGGTCCTGGCTTAAAACAAAGAAGGAAGTCAGTCCCTAGAAAGAAGGAACAAAAAGGGAAGAAAATATAAGAGCGTTTTAATATAAAGAAAAAGAGGTCAAGACCCCAAGGGAAGTCGGATATTATAGAAATTGCAATAAAGGAGACTCGGGAGGCCCGGACGGCCAATGAGGGCGGAAAAAAGGTTTTCTCACTAGGGGGAGACATTTTTAATTACAATTCCCCACAATTAGTGCGGGAAAGAGAGAAAAGGCGCAAGTGTGCTGGGCAATGGCCGCTTGTCACTTCTAGGATTTATGCTTATAATTGCTTTTCTACTCTCCCTAATCCCACGTATGGAAACATTTCTATTCAGGAGAGAGATTTTTTAATGTTTTTTTTTTTTTTTTTTTTTTTTTTTAATATTTTTTAAGGGAGATCTCCTTATGCCTATCTTAATTGCTTTAGTTATTCTAATCCGTTATGTCATGAAGGGTCTTGAGTGTAGATTCGTTTAGATATTAAAGAATTCCAAAGGATATATATATATAAATGTCCAAAGAATTCATATATAAAAAGAATACCTTGACTTTTAGTACAAAAAAAGAAGATATTTTACGAAAAAAATGTAAAGATGTTTATTACTTTATATCTCCTTTTTTTCTAATCTACCAAGCGAAGCCATGTGAAAAATTTCAATGTTTCGTGGAGTCAAAAGAAATTTAGCTTTCGCAAAGTTGTAACTTGGGCATCGTTCAGGAGACAATTTATTTTTAATCAAGTTTTTCAAGGCTTTGCCATAAAATCATAATTGATTTTTTTTTTTTTTTTTTTTTTTTTTTTTATTAATTTTTAACATATTACAGTATCCTGAGGAATTGACATTTTATATCAATGCGGTATTATTTATTATTCATTTATTTTTCAGTGTTTTTTGCGATCATTTTTTTTTTATTTCATTTATTTATTAATGGAGCAACGGCAAGGCGATTTACCCGCATACTGTGTGAAAATTATGGCAATCAGGATCTTCTAAATTTCGTATTACGTACTTTGAAACCAGCTTGCTTTATGGTATACTAGCTGTTACCCGGTGTGCCATTATACACCAGCTTTCTGGATCTAGAAAAGCCCAAATAAATTAGAAACCAAATAAGTAATATTAAAATCAAATAACACAAATCTGTAACTTTTCGAGTTCACAGTTTCGAACACGTGACCTCGGAACTGCTGAATTTTTTTTTTTTTTTTTTTTTTTATTTTTTTTATTTTTTAAACGACGCACAGATATTTAGGTCACTAGCGAGATCGATTTTTTTTTAAATATATTTCAAGGGTGACAATTGAAATGGAAACGGTTACAATTGAAATAAAAAGGGTGACAATTGAGTTGGAAAGCGTTACATTTGTTTTGAAAAGGGTTTCAACTGGTTTGGAAAGGGTTACATTTGAATTGGAAAGGGTGACATTTGATTTATAAAAGGTTACAGTTGACTTGGAAAATGTTCAAATAGACTTGGAAATGCTATATATAGATGCATTAAAGTAATGGGTAAATGAATATATCTCTTAATATTATGGGAAAAATAATGCTTTTAAAATAACAGTGCTTAAAGTCATCAAATAAGTTCATACTGTCCTGTGATCTTGAGGAAGGTCAGTATAGTGTTTATATACTGGCTACCAATGTCTAAAAGATCTTGTATATCATATGGGGATTTATTCTGTTTCTCATGTGGGTGTCTGTAAGTTCGCAGTTACATTTGTCACATTCTGTTACGACTTGTTCATAAGTAATCGTGTGTTAGTCGAGTATTTCCAATTTGTTGTCAATATTATTGAATTATATTAATAATCTCCAAAATTAATATATCTTCATTTGTAGGAAAATTTTAAACCGGCTTATGTGCATCTCGTTGAGAAGTGTATACAATACATTAACAAACAGATTATTTGCACACTCTGTCTTCTAAGTGACGAATAGTTACGTCGCTCAGTTATGGAACTTTTGACTGTAGAGCCTACGAGGCCAATCTAAACCAAATGGACATCAATGGCCCTCGGTAATATACTTGGAGACGATCATGAATTCAGCAAGAACAACAATGAGATATTTTTGATCCGTCTTTAAAAATATTATTTTTTTTCTTTCTGTAGAAAGTACAGTCAAATATATTTCCCCTTTAACTAGCAATAATCGCACCTCACTAGACCTTCACCTAGTGGTGAGTACTTAACAATCCGTGCCAAGGGCCGTGGGTTCGATTTCCTATGTGGTGGTGGCTTTTCTTTAGAAAAAAGAAAAGGCATCAGCCCTATCCTGGCTAGAAAAGGATGGTAACCTATAGACAACCCGTCCAAAAATTCTTAATTAATAATAACGGACGTTAAAACTTAAATTCAAATTAAATACTTCTCCTCGTATTTATCGGATAATAACATTTTAATCTGGCATAAATAATTTAACAATTTAATTTCCATAGAATTTCAGTGGTAAAATTGATCACAATCGCGGATATAATTATTATTGCCACAAAGTTAATAACTGAAACACAATTCATCAACATTATGCCCTGGTATTGCAGAACTGTTGGGGACATTTAATCCCACAACTAAATGCAGGTACAGGTTGAAAGTCGGTGTCATATGACTAGGTTTGTTGTTATACGTCAATGCGGAGAGTTAGTTCCTGGTAGTAATTCTAGTACGAAGAAAATGCATGTAGGAATAATTATTTTCCCTCAGAAATTGCAGGGAAAATGTATGACCTAATGTTACCAACAAATGTACCTAAGTTGTTTAGAATGTAATTTTTTTTAGAGACTGAAAATACTCCAGACAACAAAACTCGATAGAGATTCGTATCAGTACACGGTATATCAAGAATTGCGATAAATCTTTGTGTAAATCGATACAATTTTTCCAAATTGTACATACTTTGAATGGAACGTTTTCCTTCCAAGAGAACATCAGTTTAGCTATAGAATGTTCTTTTAATTTTGTACATCTATGTTCTCTAATACAAAAAGTAGACTTAAGTGTGTCAATACATTTTGTTTTTAATTTATTTATTATAAATATATAAAGATTTATTTACATTGTATCACTAAAATACTCTGTTAAGAAGATATTTAGCTAACAAACAAGTGGCACGTTACCTGCCTGACTATTTTATATTGTCATTATGATTATTTTATTCTGAACATGGTGTGTTTTACTGGACTTGCAATGGATTTAACAATATTATACAGCTCGACCACAATTCTCTATAATTCATGAAAAAATTCTCGATTATATGCTTATCATAAACCTGGTTGACAGTAGGAATCGATAAAAGTCACGAATGTGAAAATTATCATGTAATATGCAGCAAGGCAATTAAAGATAAATCAAGAGGGAGAGGGAGTAGTGGACTAATTATCATTATAAACAAAATAGTTTCTTTTGATATAATAGAAAATTATTCTTATTGGATTAAACCAGACATAAAAATTCAGTACCTCTCCGATGCACTTTCCGATCTTCTCCTGCAAATATGTGAATATTCTGCTTGTGAAGTGTTCCTAGGTGGAAATACTAATCGTTAAATGGAAGAACTAATTGAAGGCCCAGCAGAAATCTTGGAAAACACTGAACTGTATTCAAGTAGAAACACGGAAGACAAAAGAATAGATAAAAAAGTAAGAGAATTCTTAGAGGTTTTTTATGGAGTCTGCTGGAATGTATATACTTCACGGTAGCTGGAATAGTGACTCCCCTGCAAAGATAACATACTGGGCCAAGAGGTTCTACTGGGTGTCTACTACTTTTGTGAAAGCCAATTTCAGGACTTCTTTGTGACATTTTCATGCAAAAAATGCAAATTCCATGCCCTTTAAAAAGAAAATAATTTCACTTAAATAGAAAACCTTAACAATTAACTTAAAATTATTTGTGAGTTTATACAGATTACCATGATATCTGTAAACATACAATATCATTTATTTAAATTTTAACATACATTATTACTTATAATATTAACATATATTTAAACAACTAATAAAACTGTATAAAATGAATATCATATGTTAAAGAGGATAATCACATTAACTTTTATAATTAAGAAACATTTTAAAATGCCTATGGAATCAGCAGCCTCAAAAATATTGAACAATGATAGCAGAATTGAGAATTTATGAAAATATTACTAACTAAATATATTTATTGTCAAAGTACATAATTTATTGTCCAAAAAATATAATATTTAAGTCTGCAGATATGTAAATAATGGAATTGATATTTAAATGCTGCAACAAAGGAATCTAAACGAGCAAGGGGGTGGAGGAGTTACATAAAATTGCATTGCCATACAAAAACAGCAACAATTACAAGTGCGCGGAAGGCCTAGGATTACGTTAGGCTCCGGTAAAACAGAAATTACGTGACATGGTTTCAAAATTCATGACTTTTTCGTGATTTTCGTACCCTGTTTTTCATTTCGTGACATTTTCATGATTTTCGTGACTTTTTCGTGCAGTAGACACCCTGGATTCTAGTGTTATTCACCTTGTGTGGGAAAACACTTTAGGATTGCTTTTATCTCATTTGATTAAACCTCTGGCATAAAACATGTAACCACCGCCATTAACCAAGAAGTAGAACGTATTATTATTATTTTATTTTATCCTTATTTATGTGTAAATTTTTCCTTATTGTAATGCAATTATTATAATGGGCTGAGTAAAAAAAATAGGTAAAAATCAAAGTTTATTTTTCTTGTACATACAAGGTTTTAGCACTTTCCTCCGAAGGAAAGTAGCTATTGAGCACTCATGACGGAATTTTTGAAAAATTTCTTCAAATCTTTATCGATCCTACCTAGTAGACACCGAAAATGACCTCTGTTAAAATTTATATATATCTATACATATGTCTGTGATGTATGCAGCGTTATTTGTGGAGTTCTTGATTTCGTAGAAGGTAGAAAAATAATGTCTCTCCACTGTTTTTCAAAGTATTTATTAGCAAAAGCTAATAAATTTAGTGCTCTAATAGCTGATGGTGTTGTTATTGAAGTCTTAATTTGGACATACCTGGGAGTTAAGTTGTTCTTGATGCAGGAGTTGTTGAAAAAAATGTTGAGGTTTGCCTTGGCTTGTTTCCGTTTGAGAACGTAGAGGAGGTTGGATGCTTCGGCACGGTTAGTATTTCTAATTTCAGTAATGTAGGCATTATTGAATGTGTTGAATTCTGACATACTTGATGGATCTTGTAGAGGTATTCCGTAACTCAGGTTTTGATGTTGAAGAGGTGGAAGAGGTGTGGTCCGTGGTGTCGTAAAGTTCAAATTGTAGAGATGGTTCGCAGTATCTGCTCGACTGGCGATCTATATCTGTGATGTATGCAGCGTTATTTGTGGAGTTCTTGATTTCGTAGAAGGTAGAAAAATAATGTCTCTCCACTGTTTTTCAAAGTATTTATTAGCAAAAGCTTTTCGAGAACATGGTTCTCATCGTCAGTGCATCTACAATTTTCACAAAAACACGCATATATTAATTAAAGAAATATTTATAAGTATTCTTATTACTAAAGCTATGACAAATATTAATTACAGAAATATTTATAAGTATTCTTATTACTAAAGCTATGACAAATAATGTTACCTATTACTCCCGTGTATGTACTACCGGTGGAGTAATAGGTAACATTATTTGTCATAGCTTTAGTAATAAGAATACTTATAAATATTTCTGTAATTAATATTTGTCATAGCTTTAGTAATAAGAATACTTATAAATATTTCTTTAATTAATATATGCGTGTTTTTGTGAAAATTGTAGATGCACTGACGATGAGAACCATGTTCTCGAAAAGCTTTTGCTAATAAATACTTTGAAAAACAGTGGAGAGACATTATTTTTCTACCTTCTACGAAATCAAGAACTCCACAAATAACGCTGCATACATCACAGATATAGATCGCCAGTCGAGCAGATACTGCGAACCATCTCTACAATTTGAACTTTACGACACCACGGACCACACCTCTTCCACCTCTTCAACATCAAAACCTGAGTTACGGAATACCTCTACAAGATCCATCAAGTATGTCAGAATTCAACACATTCAATAATGCCTACATTACTGAAATTAGAAATACTAACCGTGCCGAAGCATCCAACCTCCTCTACGTTCTCAAACGGAAACAAGCCAAGGCAAACCTCAACATTTTTTTCAACAACTCCTGCATCAAGAACAACTTAACTCCCAGGTATGTCCAAATTAAGACTTCAATAACAACACCATCAGCTATTAGAGCACTAAATTTAGCCCAAAAAACTTGGATAAAATCGGAATTGAAACGATGGTATTCTTCTAGAGATACTACTAATATATACTTATATACTTTACATTTCCACCTTTGTAAATTACTCCACCCGTGGGAACTCAATAGCCTCTTAGATAGTATTCACGAAAGAATCCAAATTTTTATTGATGATAAAAAGTCTCGTATAGATAAAAAGATAAAAAAACTGATAACAAATAAATCCCCTACTTATACAAATGAAATTACAAACAGTGCGTGCAAAATTCGTAAACCCAGTTTACCCACACCCTCTAATAAACACAACCCCAGCATCTCACAGTTAATTAATAAGAGTAACTCTCAAACCAATAATAATACACATTCTACACCTATTACAAACCCACACGAACATGAATTCTTTGCTAGAACTGTAAACCTTTCAAATATTGCCTTCAGCCCTATAGAACAAGCTCTATTAGACAAAGGACTTAAATATAATCCAAAAAAATCACCCAATATACATGACCTTGAAGATCTTGCGTTGGACATAGACTGCACCCTTGATAATCTTGAAACCGAAAATCGCAACTCCCTCAAAACTATATGTTCTATTACCATTAAGAAAGAATTAAATAAAGCTAAAACATACATACCCACTGAACTTAATACCTTAAAATCAATATCCAGGAAAATTAAAGATCACCAACTTACTCTTACCAAAGCCGATAAAGGCAACTCTACAGTAATCCTTTACACAACTGACTACAAAAATAGTATGTACGACTTCATTAACGATAATAATCTTGAACCTATGAACAGAGACCCCACCAATAGTTATAATCTTATAGTTAGACAATTCGTTAACAATCAATGCACACTTTTTTCTAACAAAGACACATTTCACATCAAACATCCAAACCCACAACCGCCCAGACTCTATGGACTTTTGAAAATACACAAACCACCACCCTTTCCTATTAGACCAGTTGTTTCCTACACAAACACATCTGTGAGTAAACTATCCCGCTCTTTGAACAATCTGTTCCAACAGAAAATTCAGTGGTCTTCTAATTACTCCATAAAAAACACCGGCGAACTCATTAATAATATAAGAGATATCAGACCTCCCAAAAATGCAATATTAGTATCATTTGATGTAAAAAACTTATTCTCTAATGTGCCAACCACAGAAGTTAAGATAATTTTAGAAAACCTTATCAACAATTCAAAAAACGGTAACCTCTTTAAATACGAACTTATAGAAGCGTTTAACATATGTATCAACCACAATTTCTTTAAATTTGATAACAAATATTTTAAACAACATGAAGGACTCCCAATGGGCTCGAATCTCTCTCCCTTGCTAGCCGATATCTTTATGAATAACTTAGAAAATAAATATTTAAACCCAAGTTTTAACATAAATAAACATATTAAATTTTACTATAGATACGTGGACGACATAATTTGTTTATGGGAAGGTACTCGGAGACAGTTAGATATGTTTTTGAAACACATAAACTCATTTCACCCAAAAATCCAATTCACGATGGAAATTATGGACAATAACCGTTCTATAAATTTCCTCGACATAAACATAACCATTACCGACAGTAATAAATTCGACTTTAAAATTTACAGGAAACCCACTCACACTGATGCTATAATACACTCACTTTCTAACCACCATATCTCTCACAAATTAGCGGCATTCCACTCCATGATAGATAGATTGTTCAAAATTCCAATGTCCCTAGAAAATTATCAAAGTGAAATAAATACAATTAAACAAATTGCGTCTAACAACGGCTACTCACACAAAATTATAGACAAACTTATACGTAATAAGGAAAAATCTCTGACTCTTAAAGTTGTTTTCCCGACACTAACGCCAATAAATTCTAATACAAGGTACATTTCGATACCATATTTAGGACCAATTTCCGAAAAATTAAAAAACATTTTGAAAGACACAGCCAAAGTTTCCTTTAAGAATACATTTAATACCAAAAAGTCATTATCACACACTAAAGATGAAATAAAAGAATTTGATAAAAGTGGAATTTACCAATTAGAATGCTCGTGCAAGAAAATTTACATTGGGAGAACATATCGCAAGTTCTCACAAAGAATAGACGAACACGTTAAAGCTATACACAACCACAACATTCACTCAAATTTTGCAGAACACATCAAAAATACAGCACACCAATTTAACACACAAACGGGAATCAAAATTTTAAAAAACATAAATTATTCTAAGAAATCCAATTATCATGAAATGTTAGAAATAGAAAAGGCCATTCACCGTAATAAAGATTTATTACTAAACGAACAAATAAACTTCCCAACATCAGACCTTAGGAAAATTTTCATATCCCACCAAAAGACACCATCCCTCGGACCCACCACCTGACAGACCCGTCATCCCTTACTCTGACACCTTCAGACTGACTACCCCCTCACACACATGACATCAAATAACCCGACATAATCCTTCCCCATACACTGTCTCCAACAGAAAGTTCAGTGGTCTCTGGTTCAACAACCTTGATTCTTGTGATCTCCAATATCCAACGTCAATATATATACTCTGCTCACCCGGAATAGTCTCATTACCTCACACCTGTTCGGAGAGGCTGTTAGCAGTACTACCGGTGGAGTAATAGGTAACATTATTTGTCATAGCTTTAGTAATAAGAATACTTATAAATATTTCTGTAATTAATATTTGTCATAGCTTTAGTAATAAGAATACTTATAAATATTTCTGTAATTAATATTTGTCATAGCTTTAGTAATAAGAATACTTATAAATATTTCTTTAATTAATATATGCGTGTTTTTGTGAAAATTGTAGATGCACTGACGATGAGAACCATGTTCTCGAAAAGCTTTTGCTAATAAATACTTTGAAAAACAGTGGAGAGACATTATTTTTCTACCTTCTACGTCTATACATATGTGTCTGTTAACACGATAGCGGCCAGAGTTTTTCTTTTTTCGTCACGAAACTTGGTATATAGCATTCAATTAGCAAACGATTGAAGGAGTTCGTTAACCACCAAAATCGGTCCACCGGAAGAGGGGGTTTACCCCGATCCCAAAAAACTAAATTGACCATGCCAGCCGTGATTTTTGTTATATTTCGACGAAACTCGGCATTTGTAGTGGTAATCTACAGGTAAAAATTTGTTGTAAAAATAAACTAAATCGGTTCGTTAGGATGGTGGGGGGGGGGGGTTAATCCGGACCCAAATTACTAATATACTCATGCCAGTCGGAAATTCTGCTGTATTGTAACGAAACGCGTTATACCTTGTGGGTAACTCATGGGAAAGAAGTGTTGTAAAAATGAGCTAAATCAGTCAATAGGGAAGGGGGATTTACTTTGTATTATATTTCAATAGAATTAGCTTGCCAGACGTAGGTTCGCAAGGCCGCCACAAGGAGCGCTATCTCCTACTATAGGGTCTGTATCCTGTTCCTGCGTCAGATCAAAAGACGAAAATATGAAGTTTTTTGTATTTATTAAGTAGTGTAGTAGGTACCATGTGTAAACATAACTCTGGAAGCAAATTAATAATTGAACAGTTACTCATTACAAAATTAAAAGAGAACTATTAATGTTTTTATTTCATTTATGTAGGATATTTTAAGCAAATTGTTCTGGAAAGCAGTCTACACTACCCAAATTCTGAGGAAAGTGCTTAGTTATGCAGCTCCTGCGTGACGGAGTTTTTAATAATCAAAATTTAATCCATTGTGTTCTATGGTTTGACGCCTTCTGGTAGACAGCTGTAGAATGCTTTGGGTTTTAAATCCAAGAACTCACGATCACCATTTTCAACTTCATTCAAGTTGTGGAATGTTTTTACACGAAGGAAATGAGCCAATGATCTGAACAGGTGGGAGTCTGATGGTGCTAGGTGTGGACTATATGCCGGGGGAGGGAGAAGCTCGATTCCATCCAAATCAGCTAGTTTTTGTTTTGTAAGGCTAGAGGTGTGGGGTCTGGCATTATCTTGTTGGAACAAGACTTGCTTCCTGTTGACTAAACCTGGATACCGCTGAACAAAAACATCGTAAATTCTCTCCAGTTGTACTGAATAGAACCTTTTAGAATTGCTTTTCGCAGGATCGGCTTCACACGCTGATCCAGATATCCTTTCAAGGCTGAAATCACATTCATTAAATTTTTGGGACCACCTTCTCAGCGTCATTTCATTTAACCAATCGTTATCCTCAAATTCAACCATTAAACGAATGGCTTCATTTGCTGAAAACTTCAGTTTCCAAAAATAAAGCAAAATTATGAGATTTTCTTTCTTTACGGTCATTATGAACAAAGGGAAGCTAAAGAAGTACTGAACCCGGATAGAGGACATGCTGTGCACCAAATGATTCAGAACATGAACTTCATATCACAATTCTTAGCTCTCGAATGTAAATAAGAAAGGAATTACGATGCAAAGTTCAATCACGAAGAAAACGGTAATTTTTTCTGACTCATCCCATTGTTTTATAATTTACTATGAAATTATGTTATTATATGCACATTAAGTGACCTCCCTGTAAAAAGTGAACGCTTAAATACAGTTTTAGCGCGGTTCCTACCTCCCTTCATAAGGAGGAACCCCGCTTGTAAGGTTGGTCTCATGAAACAATCCGGAAGTGCCGACTAGAAAATTTCGCGTTTTAGAACCCCTAGAGACCGAAAATAACGGTGGTTCAAATTTGTATATATGTATATATGTATATATATATATATATATATATATATATATATTTGTCTGTTCGCTCATTTCTGGCTTCCCTAATGGTCCGATTTTGATGAAATTTGGTACAAAAATCCGTCGTCCAATTTGAAAGGCAGAATCCGCCCACTGGAAGATGGCGTTTGGGGTGAAATTCGCGCAAAAAAAATCGTAACGCTTACGTTTTTGAGTTCATAGGCTTGTAAGTACTCGTTTTATAGGCTTCTTGGGCTAGGAAATCGAATGAAACCATTTTTAATGCGATATCTGTAACCGTTTTCGAGAAAATTGGAAAAATAGTTTTTGAATACCGTTTTTGGTTTGGGTACTTAGAATCACGGGATTCAGTTGAAACATTTTTTGCATGTTCTGCTTTCATTAAAACTGATATGTTGACATTTTGGTTACGTTTGGAGTTAAGGAAGGGTTAGAATAAAATATTTTATGAACATATATGAAAAGTTTTGGGAACTTCGTATACTTTCATTAATATCTCGAAAACGGTTGAAAATCTTGGGAAGCGAAAGGTTATTATTCGAAAGCTTACTAAATACTCAACAAAAAAGTTGTGACGAAAGTTTTAATTAGGCGATGTCAATCGGAGAAAAAAGTGCTAAAACTTTAAAGTAATTGATTTCGTTTATTCGAACAGTTCTTTTTGTCTCTTTTATTCCTTGTTATTTTTTAATTGTTTATAGTTGGATAATGTATTTGACAATAAAACAGGTTAAGTAAAATAACAAAAAGAATTTATTGTTAGAAATATAGATTGCCAAGATTCCAAGACCTCGTAACTAGTGGGACCGTTTCTAATGTTAGCCGACCCTTCCAGGTGAGATCGTAAATCAAGACCTTTCAAGACTGGTGGAACCAAAATAATAACTGCTTCTATTTTAATTTTTCCAAATTAGACTAGGGATAACAACAGAACCGCGCTAAGATGATGCAGTTCCTGCGAGTCGGACTTTTTTTCTATCTATAATTATGATTATTGAAAGTTGTAAACTTTATTAATTTACGAAATTTCATTTATCCTTGCCTGCCATTTTTCAACAATAATATAAAGTTAGAAAAAAAAATTATATATAAAAGCCGCATCTTTTAGAGAGTGTATAGAGTGCTGGTAAATGAAATAGACATCTCATCACTGGTTCTATTCACCTTCTCAATGGCAGGCCTGTAATCCTGTTAGGCAACTAACTCGGCTGGTGGAGGACCTTGCTTCCCCCTCCACAACGCAAACCTAATTCTACCCCTCCTGTGGAAACTCCCTTATCCCCTCAAACTCCACTCGCTCTACTTCTCAGCTGAGGATGGAGTCGTGTATACCCACACTAAAGGGTTATAGTCACTATTTTCACGCCAGGAAAACCAAATATATTAATATTAAAGAAATCCATAGTTAGCTAGGGCGTATATAGGAAATAATTTTGAGGGGTCGGAGCTGGGAACATTTCGCGGGCATGCAATACTAACAATCTAGAGCATTCAATAGTTAGACAACTAAAACGCTATTGCACCCAGAAAACGTTATTTTGTCTGACACTTTCTGGTTTTTATGACACATTTTAACCGAATAAACCAAAATTTCGGGGGTGCAGCCCTCTCTGCCCACCCCAGTATGAGACCAACGGGAGAACACCCTACCTACTGCCGTAGGGTATGTGAAAGTGAATTATGCGATTTGTTAAGTAAAGGTAGGCGCACTACTACATTACCTATACAAAAATGGTTTATACTACCTCATTTAAACGCAACCTAATAATTCATTGCTGCTATAGTTTTCTCTGGAAACATGAATATTGCACCGATGGTGGACAATAATTCAGGATTACTTTCTCATACCCACCTGTAACTCAGATTCATATTGGTGACTTACAAGTTCATCTTAGAAAGCAAGTGCAAAAATACATAATATACGCATAATGTAATGCAATAATATATAAGTAATGTAATTAAATGCATACAGTGTAGGGTGTATGTGACCATAAAGCAGAACACCGATGTACAAATAATAATAATTTATTTTTAGCTCATTCTGAACAGATGTTGGTATTAAGTTTGGACTAAAAAAGTAATGGTTAAATAGTTCCTCAAGCCTATTGAGCGTGACTTCCAAATACTTCATATTACTCCAAATAATATTTAAAAATATACATGTGTCACTTTTAACAAAAAAGCCGCCACAACATTAGTTCAATTGCCACAAAACGCCGTAAACCAAGAAATTTTTTATTTTTATGATGGTTAACCATCAAAATCGCTTTATCAAGAAAATTAGTTTACTCCGGAAAAAATAATTATAAATACGCTCCTAAAAGTCCTAAACGTTTTACAGTTAAAACGAAAGTGGCTTAAAGCTGAGTTTTAAATCATGAAAGCTATTTTTGTGTCGAATTTCATGAAATTCGGATAGTTTTTTGGACACGTAAAGAGCTAACGGACAGATCTATGAACACAGGAATGTATACAAACTATTTTGAACCGCTGTTTTATTCAAAATAAAATGAATATTAGCTGTTTAGGTGTTATGAAGTCATTCAGCGAAGAGAAAACGTCAAATTTAAAAAAAAAAAAAAAAAAAAAACTACATTGCGAATGTTTCGGAATGCTCTTTAGAAGCTATTTTCAGCTAAAAAAACATGACTATAGTTTAGAGGTAAATTGACTCTTAACCAATCGTCAATGGACAAAACAGGAACAATTTTCGTGCTGTTTTAATTAGACTCGTTAGTAATTACGTATATTTAATTTTTAGCTGAAGATGGCTGTCAAAGAGCATGCCAATACGTTTGCAAAAAAGCATTTTTTTTTTTTACGTTATATCTTAGTCCATTCCTTGACTTATTTTAGCCTTTATTTATGTAATTCCCAAAATTCTTTCTAGTAGTACATACGAGTTGCGACATCATATCGACTACATAAGCGAATTTCTTGACAAAAGACGCAGTGAAACCGACAAAATGCGCAAGACATGAGGTAGTTTTGGAGGTTTAGGTAAATAAACAAGCCAACTGGAGTCCATGCTGAGCCCTGAGCAGGTTGTAAGCTATGACAACAAGCGTTCACTATGGGCGTTCCGTACTAACCGGTGATTTAGTAGGGCGTTTCACTGTCAGCCGTTCACAGGTAATAATTCACTCTTATTCATGGCGAATTCGCCAACATAGCCGAACGGAAATCAAGATTGAATTGTTTCTGGCACATGGGGACCCTCAGCGCTCTCTATAGTCCAGCCTTTATATCATATTTCCATATCTCTTTTTTTTTTCTGGGGTTTTGTTTGCGTATGCAAAAGAAGAGTTCGTCCACAAAGCGGCCACTGGAGTAAATATTAAAATTTATCGCAAATAACATTGCTGCTGTTTGTTTGCTTTTTTTTGTTTTGTTTTTTTATTATTGCTCCCATTAAAAAATATGTAAATTATGAATGACGTTTTTGAAAAAATCAATGTATCAATGTAAAAAATCAATTTATTATTTATCATATTTTTCATACTGAAAAAATACAAATATTAATGCGAATAATATAATGATACAATTCGTAGGACATGTGATTTTGCATGAAGGAACACATTAGCGTAATTTTCTCTTATTTTTAAAAGATAAAATATTACATATATAGACATAAATATAACTTTAGTGATTTTATACAATCTATCTCTCTATCGTTCATTGATTATATAGGGTGTCTAAAAAAAAACTTCGGGATTCGATGAAGAATGAAAAGCAAAAGAAAAAGTCCCTTGGTATATCAAATCTTGTTTTTGTTTTTTTGTTTTTTTTTTCGCACAAAAAAACTATAAGACTATCACGAAAAGACATTCTTTTATAAGGTCTCTGTATAAAAATCATTAAAAGTATATATGTCATCCCCTAGTCTTCTACTCACCCACCTCCCCCCCCCCCCATAAAAAAAACAAAACAACAACAATAATCGAAATGAGTGGAAGGGAGGGGGATAAAATTATATTCTTTCAACGATTTTAATAAAAGCTCTATGAAAGTGTGCCTTTTCATTATTGTGTTTTAGTTGTTTACTTTTTTCTCGGAAACGAAGCGAAAACGAGATTTATGCCAGAGGACTTTTTTTCTTTATTTTTCATCCCGCATCGATTCCAGATGTTTCGCCGTTTTTTCATGGGTGGGGACACCCTGTGTGTGCAAACATACACAAGCTGTTCATACAAGTAGATCCTAGGCTGTATACAATAAATCTGTACCAAATACATCCTGTGGTCTTACATTTTGGACCGTTAATCCAACTTAAACATGACAGAAAATGTTCGCAAGGATTCAGCTAAAGAAAAATAGTCAAATGTCGAAAATATCTGTATTTTGTACGTTTTTTGATGGTCTTTGGCAGCCTTCGTTTTGTTTTTAGCAGCCCAAAATATAGATTTTTCTAAAAATCTGACTGATTATCTTAGTCCAATCGTAACTTTTCCTTCAAATTGCAAATTACATATTTCTCATTGCATAAATTATCTATGCAAAGATAGCAGCTAGTATCTAAAAACAATATCCTCAATTATTACGATTATTGTTATTATTATTGCGACCCTTTTGAATCTACTTATTCAGGTAATACGTCATGACGTGGCCCTCATAGAAGACGTTTTACTTGCCTACCATGGCTGTAAATAGTTTCAAGTCTAGCTGATAAGGCACTAAAGGTGCGACACTAATTGAACAGTAATTAATATTTTTTTAATTAAATGTTTTATTTGTTGAACTTCCATATACCTAACTGTAAAATATCCTTTGAATACATTTGTGAAAACCGCCGTATCCGGTTTTCACCGGATACGGCCCACGTTCAGTCTATGCATGATCCGGTTTGGCGACTCGATCCAATTTGAACATAACACAGAGTAAATACCTACTTCTAATGAACTGATTTAGCCCATTTGTAAAACACATATTTTCCTTGAGATGCCAACAAAGTATGCCGAGTTTCATTACAATACAACAAAAATTACTGCCAGTATGGGCAACTTAGTAATTTGGGTTCGAAGAAAACCCCTCTCCAGGTGGACAGATTTGGGGGATAAAAAGACATCGATGAAGATTTGAAGAATTGTTTCAGTAATTCTTTCATGATAAGTGCAACCTGAACAGTTAAAATCCTTCGGAAAATGCTAATAATCAAACTTTAAGTTAAATAATATTACTACGGAATATATGAACGAGCCAAAGTAAACTGGGCGATAAAATGCTATTAGCAAGCTGTTATAGATGGTTTGTTAATCTTTGTCCCATAGAGTTAGGAACACATTTAAAGGCCTTTCCTGAATATGAAGGTCTGTGTAAACATACAAAGACTTTTAGAAGAGTGAAGAGAGAGAGAAAGAGGGATAGAGTGAGAGAGATGGATGACAGGATGAGCCCTGACTTGGAAAGGCAACAGCTCGCTAGACCATCATAGAATCCTATCTGGAGAGCACAAAGGACTTGGGATAATTAAGTTTGAGAAATGGGAGGGTGAGCCTGCTGTCTCTCAAAACCCCATTCGGGGTACAGAGAAAGCAGCCCTCCTGATCCCCGGAGCATCAACTGATGTACGAATTTAATTTCGGCACTTCAGGGCAATTTACATCATAAATCAGCTAGAAAATAGGGAGGCGCGGTGCTGACGAACTCGACTGAATCTTGGCTCGAGCGATTCCAATCCAAATTCTGCTTGTGATTTTGTAAACGATTTTCTGCCGTGCCTTCTAAAAATACGAATCCATTTGTGCTGTCTGCCATGCGATGGAGATTGATGGTTCGAAATAAGAAGCTTCAATTGAATGGAAGGTTTTCCTTTCGTCCCGTGGCTAACGCCTTGTATTCTCATGCGGGAGATGGTGGGTTCGATTCCCGTCTGCAGCAGGATAGGTTTCTTCATATTAGGGCCCGTTGAAGGAATTACAGATGCGCCATGGATGATTAGTGAGGTTAGCAACCTACAGATAGTTCGGCACTACTGGCAAACTCTGTGAGATTCACAGGCGCAATAATTTTTTTTTTTTTAGCGCCATAAATATTTTATCTCACTGTTTATATATCCTCCCACTCCTACAAAGATCAGTAGTTGTCATCCAGTACCCCTCTATTATGTTAAAATTCGTCTTACCCCAGTCTTTTGACTTCATATCGAAATTAATGTTGTATTACAGATTTTGAAGAATTAAAGTTTTTAAAAAGTGTTCAGCTTGTTTGCATTAAATATTTTTGAATGGGAACACCGTTATGTAGCTGTAGGATTCTTTGAGCTTATGTATCTTTGAGTTGATAGGCTTTTGCTATGCTGTATTTTCCATACAGCTGTATTACAAGTACAGACCATATTTCTGCTGTATTTTACTATAAGAATGAAACTATAATCTCCTTTTACAGCCTCCTATAGAGAGTAGTTTAAGATGGTGACGTCGACTTAGCAATCGGATTGACTCACGAGATATACCCACGTTTCCTCACATCTAATTAACTGATTTAGTTTATTTTCATAAAACACTTATATCGTTAGTATCTGTAATGCATAGCTAGTTTTGTTACAATATATAAAACATAGAGCCTTCTTCATATCAGGCTCAAATGGCCTAGATGCAGAAGCGCAGTAAAAAAAAAAAAAAAAAAAATTATCTTCACTTGTACCACTAGGTTCCCTGCAGAATGTACCAACGCCACTTGATATCTAAAAAAGAATACACTAAATTGCACAGTTATTTGGAATTTTACCAATATATAAATGAAGATATTTTTGGCAGTGCGGTAGATGATTTATCTAACTTCTCTACCTTGTACCTCTTAATAATAGATCATGACATGCAAATCGTTAGCTGCCGAGGTGATAAGAATTCAAACGAATATTTGGGTTTTGACGAAGAAGATAAAAAAAAGGAAGGTTTAGAAAAAAATATAATTGGAGTTTTCCGCAGGGCAGCCTTCTTCAGCATAAATGCCAAAGAGTGGAGAAACCCCAGAAATTCCAGCTAAGTGAACATTGGGTAAATGTGAAGACCGACTCATGCTTCAACTGGTATCTTTGTTCTTTCTCTCTGGTATTTATTGCTGAAGAGAATGCAAAGGAGCAAGCAAAAAGGCGTAAAATGTAGATTTTAAAAAAATTGTTTGATTTCTTAGCCGATTGTTTGATTTTCTAAAACATATTTCATCTTTGTAGATATTATAGGCAATACAGAAGAATATCAAGAAGATAAACGTCAAAATGTATTTGGAATGAATGATATGGACAAAGTATGGGTTTGATAGAAATAGGACTTTAGGTAGTTTTGTGACTTCGACCGTCTGTCCGATAAGTTTCTCCCTAGGGCGACCTGGGACTCCGTAACGATCTCTCTAGTTAAAGAGTTATGGAAGAAATGGTTACCACCGACCCAGATGATATATATCAGCTGGGAGGGTTTGAGGGGGAGCTACAAGCACCGCAGGATCTACAGCTGTTTGAAGGCTTCGCCCCGTATTAAAAGTTGTAGGCAATAAATCTGCTGATCCGTGTTCCTCCCTGGGCCAAGTTTGAGCGTTTTTGACTCAGTAATTTATAAGGCTTTAGTTTTAGAAGGGAGGGGGTAGAGGAATGGAAGAGGTTGGGGGAGGGAGTTGTAAATTGGGGCCTTGAGGGGAGCATTCCTCTTCCTCAAGTGCCGCGATTAGGAAGCGATTGGTCTGCCGGTGGTTTAAGCGAGAATTATTTTTGTTATGATATCTTCTGAATATTCGAACTTAGTTCATTCGACTGGCTTATATATACATATATATATATATATATATATATATATATATATATATATATATATAGCCTTTTTCACGATTATTATAAGTCATATCCGGGTGGCTTAGAGACGCGGGCCGGGATGGGTCTGTGGGTGGCGCTCAAGGGCCAGTTTTACAGCCTTTTTCACAAATTGACTTGCTTTCTGTGTTTAACGACCTCATAGTGGTTGCAACACATTAAATAAAAAGATAGGTAAGAGAGGAAGTATTAGGGACGGGAGCGGGTTAGGATTGAAGAATGAGAGGCGAAAGGATCTCTAAAATCATTTCTTAGACTCTTGTGAATGACCTTTTTTCAACAAATTATTTTTTTCAAACTTTTGTCTTTTTTATTTACCCACACCTCATATTTTGGAAGAAAAGTACGCGATGGAAAAAAAAATGATTTTTTTGATTTTGATGAGAAATTTTTATTTCAAGCAACAACAAAAAAGAGGGATGAATGTGTTAATTTTGAGTTTTATGTCTCTGAGTGAATTAATGAGTGAGGCTGAATGGATGTGGGTTCGTTTATGTGAGTATGTGTTGTGTAAGTTTACGTGTGCACGCTCGCAAGCGTATGTGTGCGTGTAAGGTCATTTGTATGCCCGCGCTTAGTTGTATGTATGTACGTGAAAATTATATTGTAAGTAATTTATAAACTCAAGTCCTCCTAGGGGGGGGGGGGGGTAAACCAGGAACAGTAATAAATTCATAAGAGGGAAAATGATCCAATAAAATTTAAAAACTGACTTAATCAATTAACAATTTCTAACAAATTGGAAATTCACACCACCAAAAAAAATATTATGAAAAGATCGTTCGATAGCATTAATGACCCTAAGGATGGCACGTTTTAAAAAACAAAATGAACAAAAAAATCGTTTCGCAGCCCGAGTTTCACAGGTTGAGATTATGATTTACGATATTCCCTTCTTTACCACAAAAGAATTAAACTTTAAATGGCACGATGGCAGTGTAATTTGTAAGAACTACAAATTACACTGCCATCTGCAGAGAGCAAACATCGCCATTTAGTCCAGTAATTTATTCTTGAGCGTCTCGCTGGAAGTCATCCTGAGTCCAATGTTATTTCATTTATATTTGCACTCCCGTTACTACGGGCCGCATACAATAACATAGAATTTCTATATTGAAATCCTTCTGTAAGGAAGGTCCTTTCCCTTGCCAAAAACCAGTTTTCCTTTTGTAGACAGCATTCAGTGAAGCAAACATTCTGAATAAAGCTTTCCTCTCCTCTTGCCGACGTTCTAGACTTACTCAGACATCATATTAAAATTTATCTAGAAATATCTCGTCTCTGAATGCGTCCTTAAATCGTCCAGGAGCGGAGCAACAAAAAATAAAATAAGAAAAAAAAAGTGTCCTTTATAAATTTTTCTGATGGAAGAATCCTTCTGAAAAAGCCTCCTCTTGAAATAGCTACAATAACTCGAGTTCTTGCAATTTCCTATCCTTCCTCTTTTCCTTTTCTGATTCTTACTAGGAATTCATCACATTTCCCTTGTATATACCGAATTGAAGGAGGTTTATTTATTTATTGCTTTATTATATTTTCTTGAATATACGGAAAAGCTTACTTAATCTCCTACAAAACAATTATCATTTAGTTTTCAATAGGACAATCTCATTCCGAGAAATAAGTGATAAATATTGAAAGTGTTTAATTCCTTTGGCAGGTGTTTTTCTAAGTATGCATTTTTTTTAGGTAGGATTAGTAACTTTTTTGTACTACGTTTTGTAGAAATGAAGGATTTTTGAGGAATGAACGGAACTCGAAGAGGCAGAATGATGATTTCCGCAAGGACTTTTCTGTGCTTTGCGCCCTTGGTAACTGGGAATACACCATTCCTCTAGTAAACGATTGAACAAGTCCGTTAACCAGTAAAAACGGGTCATCTGGAGGGGATATTACTCTGGTCCCAAATTACTAATTTACCATAATTGTTTGTATACTGAAAAAAAAAAAACGTGTCTTTTATACATAAAGTAAATCGGTCTATCTAAAAGGAGGGTTTACTTTGACTCAAAGTAATAATTTGCTAATACCAGTCGTAATTTCTGTTGTATTATAGCGAAACTCGGTATCTATCATTGGTACCTAAAGGGACATATGTCTCTCAAAATAAACTGAATCCATTCATTATAAGCTGGGGTTTACTCTGTATTATATTCTAATTGAAATCCGCTAAATTGGAATTAGTTGTAACTTCTACCACGTGGGGCGCTGTATCCAATTTTGCCGTTGTTATCATTGTGGGAAGTCTTTTTATATGTGGACAATTTTATTATTCATCAGAATCAAAATGCACTGAAATTTGAAATTTGTGTGCATTTAATTTTGTTCTTATTTGTATGGACTATTTTAGGAGAATTATTCTGGACGTCAGTGAGCACTATCTAATTTCTCGAAATGGGCTCGGTTATGATTTTAGTTCATTTTAGGTCAACATGCCACATCGAGAGATTTTTGTTATTTATTAGAACATGTGAAAAATAAAAACTTTTCTGACAGGAAAAATCCTGTGGGGACACAGGATTTCCAATCACCTGAAAGGTATAATAACCATACAGTGTCTACCGCGTTACCTCTGGGCTTTAGTGCTTGCGTTACTAAGTGACAGTACACACTAAAATCTATAGAGCGAGGGAGCAGAGAAGGCCCACAAAATGGCGAATGGAGATGATATTGGCTGTAGGGCCACTAAATTCCCTTCCTAATGTCTGTGGTTTGGGCCTCGATTCCCTAATGGAGCAAGAGCTTTCATACACCCACCGTCCCCGGTATAGAATTTACATTATACACACCCTTTCCAAGACCTTATACTCCAATAGTAGAGCACTCTCTCTCGCGCGCGCACATAGTCTATTCCTATCTCTTAGTATCTCAAACAGATATCAAAAACCATCAATATCTATTGAGCAAAAAAAAAAAAATGCTAAATATACTAAATGATACCAAAAAAATAGGTACTTCCGAAATTAAAAATATTTGTTCATTTAAAGAATGAATATAAAAACTAAATACAGTCAAATAGAACGTAGGCGAACCTTCCACTACAATGGCTACGTCTCAACTGAAGATCATCAACATAGCAACAATCAGCTCATTGTAGTCAGCTGTTTTAAAATATTGAGTCTAAACATAAATTTCTATTACCCGCAGGAAGCTTAGTCACTGATTAAAAAAATAATTTTATTAATTGAAGGGTTTATTGAAAAAATCAGACTAGTCCAAAAAATGATATTTTGTGATAAATGTCCTCCCCAAAGTCAGCTCTACATATTGATACCATTGCTGTCACCAAAAACAGATAGGTCACATGTATGAAGTATTTGCGATTCTAGAAAAATAGCACAAGTGCAACCCCTTCCCACCAAAGTCCAGGCTAGTCCTTGGACCTGTATGCTATTTTGAGAATGTTTAACATTCAAAAATGATTTGTAATTTGACAGGATTACATAAAATAGGGGGCGAGATTAGCTCAGTGGTAGAGCACTGGACTCATATGCTGGAGGACCTGAGTTCAAATCCCGAGCAAGCACTAAAGATTTTTTCTTCTAGTGTCTTAGTTCATGGGTTGAATTCGGCTTCCCTGACCAACCCAGCCTTTAATTAATTTAATAATGGGTACCTTGGCGCTAATGGCTCTAGCTAGTCGAAGCGGCAAGGGGAAAGCAGGCGGCCGAAGCATAGTACTGACCACACTATCTCCCTAGTGTGCCGTATGGTCATGAATCAGATACGTCTACAGTATCTGCCCCTCAGGGCCCTCGATGCCTGTTACGGGACTGATTGACATAATAAATAATCTTATTTGAGGATTAAATTATTTCGAGTTTCATTTCTGCAAAAACCAAAAAGTCCATAAGTTTTTTGTTTATATACTTTTTTAACTTTCCTCTTTAAAAATATATTTATTTTATTTTAAATGCCAAGCTGTTAGTGGGAAAATAGCAGGTTTAAAAGCAAGTTTCATTGAGATGCTAAACGCAATAAAACAACAACATAAAAAGGACCAATCAAAAACTGAGGAAGGATTAATAAACAAAAAAACTATTTAAAGCATCGAAACCATCAATTCGAAATTTAAGCACATGTTTCTCTATCGAACGCCATCCCAACGAAACTCCCATATGAACCATGGAAAGATGTCGACACGTTCGGTTTAACAAACCACGACTTCCCAGTCATGTTTGTAATAAAATTTCACCCTCAAAACCTCAGTAAACAAACGACCCTATTTAGTTTAGAAGAATCCCAAACGTAAAGAAAAATGTCAACTCAATTCACTATTTTGGAGCCGTTTTTTCGCTTTCATATAGATGTGACAATGAAAATGGTTTCATGAGAATTTCCAAATAAAATTAGTTAAAAAAGTTGTACATGGAAGCCTATAAAAGCAAAGCAGTAAGTGAGAACATTTTTTACTCACAAATTTTGACGAAGTTCAAAATATGTTACTGCAAGGAAACATCCAGGTTCCTTGTAATAATACACTGCTAATCCCGCCACGCAACACGGCAAGGCGGGACCATTTCCGAAAGCTGATTTCTGACAGCATAATCGTTTATTTATTTAACATGTTTATCGCTGCTAAGGTGATAAGAAATTTAACAAATTTTAGCTCCATTAGTAAGGAAAATTCTTTAAGATTTATTTTAAACCGATAAAACCACCTGACATAGATTTCTTGATGTCTAAATAAGTAGATAGTTTTTTTGAGTTGAAAACTTGAGAAGACATCTAATTCGCTATAACTTGCCCTAATCGTCTTATATATATATATATATATATATATATATATATATATATATATATATATATATATAAATATATAAATATATAACCGTTGCCTTGGAGCGAAATTTCTCTGGTTTACACTGCTAGCTTGGAAGGGACTTTATTTATCAGTCCTTGAAAATTGTACTAGAGAGACAGCTGAGAGTATTTGCCCTATAATTATTTGCCAATGGAGCGGAGGTAAATTGCTAGGAACTGGAGTGAGAACGGAGAGGACCCAAGTCCAGGTGGAAGGGTTCCAGCGGCTGTTTTTGTCAGGAGCCATAACTCAGGAGCTATGCCCATCTCCATGGAAACAATAATATATTCCCAGGGTTCTGGCTAGCTCTACCGACCAATCCTAAATCATGGCACCCCCCGTCCACGGTCCCCACCAACGAAGTCTTGAACCCTCTCTAACCGACCGGGAAAAATCTATGACACCCTTATAATTTGCTATCTCCGATACAAGATTCTGTTTATGTTTGATAGAATGTAGAAAGTGTTGTGTTAAAGTGCGTACTTGAAGGAAATGTGCCGACGACTGAAAGTCCTATTTTATAATGCATGACAACCTAAATTCAACAAATAAATGGTCATGTCATCTTCTAAATTCGTCTCACTTATGGTCGGCATGGGGTCTATTTCGGAAAAGGGGTGCCAGTGATTTTTATCAGTAACTGTGATTATTTTAACTAAATAAAATAAAAAATATGTTGCGGTAACCTTGCCAAATTTCCTAATTTTTCTATAGTTTCTTTTGTGATCTTAGCTGCCTCAAGCGTAATGAATCTATTTCTGTTAATACTGAATCTATGTCTATCAGGACTGAAGGTAATGCCCAAAGGTTTCAACAGAGCAAAATGATCATACCGAGTACAATGGTTTGCGGCAAAGGGCATCCCATGAAGTTATGGATCGAAGAAAACAAGTAGTTTTGTTACCAGAGGGATTGCCTTTAGATTGCTGGAAGGCATACAAAGGACTGAAGAAAGTGGAGGGTATGCGATATAAACATTGTGTGGTAAAAGTGAAGTTTCACGCCCTCAAAACCGATTTCTTTAACACTTTTCACAACAATGTATTTTGATGCACTAAACACGAATCCGTTAAAAAAAAACCTTCGCATTTAACTAGGAAAGAAGTTATTAAGCACTAAAGTTCACTGTAAAGAAGGCTGTAAAACTAGGCGTCAACAGCGTATTTGTAAACACGCGCATGCGCAGATATGTAACATTGGGAAACAGAACTCTCATTTGAAATGTTCATAAACCATTTATTCAAAAATATTGTTAATTTTAAGGGCATCCTCACCCGTCGTCACCTGTCGCTTAAGGGCATACGTGCTATGCGTTTCCGCTCGCTACGCTCGCTCAAGAAAATAAAAAAAACACAGTCAATCTATTAATTTTAGCGAGTTGGATTGACTGGGGTTTTGTTATTTTCTTGAGCGAGCGTAGCAAGCGGAAACGCATAGCATGTATGCCTTAAAGTCGTCATTTATGCCTTAAAGTCATGTATGCCTTAAAGTCGTTACAAATTTAGTTGTTTACATTAGCTCTCATAACCCGCATAACAGTGAAATTTAGTGCTTAATAACTTCTTTCCTAGTTAAATGCGAAGGTTTTTTTTAACGTATTCATGTTTAGTGCATCAAAATACGTTATTGTACAAAATTTGAAAGAAATCGGTTTTGAGGGCGTGAAACTTCACTTTTACCCATTGTGTAGTGAATCATTCCAAAAACTTGGTAGACATGACTACAGGTGCTCACATCCAGAGGGTTGAATCTCTTTGGGCTTCGATCAAACACAGAAACAAGATGGGAGGAGCATGCTGGATTCATATCTACGCGGATTTATTTGGAGGAGGAGGAGGTACGAGAAGGAGCGATTGTTGGAGACGATTTTAGAGAACATCGTCGTTTTTCGTTCAGTTATTTGAGTGAGTTTAACTTGTTTGTATGAGTTGAGGTTATTAAATATGTTTTGAGGTTATTTATAAAATGTATTTTCTTAAATAAACATATGTTACGTATTCCTTTACAGTCCCAAAAAATTGTGGCCATTACCATATATTGTTGACTGCGTGACTTTTGCCTTTAAAGGAGGCGCTTCTCCTGGTCTTCACCATTCCATGGACTCTCTTTTGCTGAGTGGGTCATAATATAGAACCATAGTCTCATCCCCAGTTACAATTGAGTCCAAAAAAATCCTTGGGTCGGCATTATACTCGCGTAAAAATTCATTGCAGCAGTGAACTCGTTCCTGTTTTTGAGCAGCTGAAAGAATTTTTGGAACCCATCTTGCACTAACCTTATTCATATGCAAATGTTCTTTGATGATCCTTAAAACACTTTTTCTTGAAAGCCCTAACCTCGCTGCTATTTCCTTGGATTTTAGTCGCCGGTCAGACAGCAATTCAGATTCCACAAGTTGGATTGTTTCAGAAGTGACAGCTTCCAATGGGCGACCGGGACGTGGGTCATCTAGACTTTCTCTCCCTAACTTAAATAATTTTGCCCATTCTTTCACAGTGGAATACGAGGGGGAGGACTGCCCGTATACACAATCCAAGCGCTCTTTAATTTGCGCAGGAGTAAGACCCTCTTTACAAAAGAATTTAATTACCGCACGGTACTCGAGTTTGAACATTATAAAAATGGGGAGTTTCCTTCAAGGCTGGACACTGACTGACAAGACTGAGGAAGTGCGGGCGATGGGTATGGAGTGAGCAGGCATGGACCTGCATAGGCGTGCAGGTCCCGGCACGTTTGAAGGAGGGGAAGCAGGAAAGGCCGGAAACTTATGGACCTTACTACGTATAATAATAACAGTAATTTAACAAAATCACTGGCACTCCTTTTCCGAAATAGACCCTCGACATGTTTTCTACCACAAATATATTTCATCAGGATGACATAAAAAATAAGGGCGATATGAAGTCAGGGAATAGTTGGGATTTGGCCTAAACAACAATCATACTTTCGTAAAAAATTGTATTTACAAACTTTTGGTACAGTACATTAGCCTTTTTCAGCAATGAATGCCAAGGGGATGGGGGAAGACCAACAACAGCAGTTCGGTGACCATGGTAAAAACATCCATATTTTCCATCCAAATCCCTGTTGTTCCGTGGGTAATGGTATAAAAAATTATAGCAGAGAATCTACAACCGACCTTGCGACCTTCTACTTGTCAGGTCACGTCGATACCTACGAGCTCTGGTTCCACGTATTAGCAAGTTTTTAAATCATCAACTATTTTCAACCCGTGAATTTTTGGTGTATTTTCATACATATGTAAAACCCACTTTGCTGTTGAGTCGCCATAGTTGAGAAAAAATAAAACAATTAAACTTTGGAAATTCCTGCTAAGGAACTACAACTATAAAAATTAATGATCTGTTCTTCTCGATGTTTTCTAGCCAGCTGATTTAACTATTTTGGGAAAAACTTACATGATTTATCAACAATTCCTAATAGATCGCTTCAAGCATATTCCAATGACATTTTCAAGAAAAAATAAAAAAAAAACAAGTATGATAACAAACAAATCTGCGGCTCCCAGAGGAAAATAAGTATTCAAATAGGAGAAGGAATTAGTTAAGTAAATCGGGCGATGTTGGTACATACTAGTAGATGTCAGAAATGGATTTTCTTTCCTTTAAGGAGGTCTGAAAATCGCTGAAGTAATATGAACATATTTTTATACCATTTCTAACGGAGGCACACTTCTTGAGCGGCTAAATAACAACGGATAAATGCATTTCTGCACTAGAGAAGTCTTATGTGGTAAGAATTGTACTTTTTCTTCCTTTTTCTTTTAGCCACAAAAGGGATTTCCTTGGTAGGTTTAACCAAATCGGATTCCGGAGTCCGTCCTACATCTCCCGTCCTTTTCGCACCCTTGTCTCTTCCTCGGAAGGAATTTCAATTGAGGATGCCTTGAATTTTTTATATCCCGTACCCAATGGTTTCTCTATAAAGAATTTATGGTCCTGGCAAACCAGTTTTTTTTTATATTCTGTCAATGATTTTCTTTTCCCGCGCATTTACAGCAAGGTGTGATTTTTTTGTTTACATAATATTCCAATATAGGTTATTTAAATATAATCTTCTTTTTTGCACATTTCAGCTCAAAATTAAAATAAATCTGACTCTCCTTTCTGTGCTCAAGCTCTTCAATGTGTATTCCTAAGCCCCAAAGTATGAATTTATGTGTCGAAAACAATTAGCCGAGACAGTGCCTTTTTTTAACGAATACTTACAATTTTTCATAAATCCTCAATATACAAAAGTATTAGGAGAGTTACTATATTTGCACGCATTAAAAGCTTGCATGAGATTCGCTATAACTCACTACTGGACCAATAAGATTTTTAACTTTTCGATCCTTATCTAAGCTTGACAAATGTATTAGATAGTATTTCGTCAATTTTCGTAAAGATCGAACTCATATTAGTACCCCTGGATAATGAATAGGAACGTTCTGTGTCTATATTTTTTTTATCAGTGTGGCTAATCTATTAGATGTGCGGCGATAAAAATTAAATTGTACATGTCGAATATACTATGTAACAGTTTCTAAAATCTTCCAAAAATTTGAATATAGACGTTTTTAAATATGATATATATATATATATATATATATATATATATATATATATATATATTATAATGGATAACTTTTCAAGGGTAGGTATATGGAACAATTTGGCAAAATAAGGACTTCTATAGAGTGGAATATGTAAACGAATTTTTTATTTAAAAACGGATGTCAGATTTGTTTTTAGCACATTATAAAACTTCTATTTCCAAATTTTCGGAAGATTAAAAAAAAAAAAAAAAAAAATGTATTTTAAATTTCGCTAAGGGCGGACCCGTAAAATATTGTTAAAGATTCAAAAATCCTGCCATATTTCAAAGAATATTTACCCGACTTAAACCAAATTTTGACGGTCAATTAAGGCTCTAAAGTGACACATTTCTTTTCAATCGAGATGTTTCTACGTGTTCTGGGATCTACGTTATAGGCAAAACGTTTACATTTTATTTTTATTTTGGAAACTATTGTTCACAAAGTTTCCATAACTATTGAGGGAACCAGGTGACTTTATAAAATTTAGTGATACCATGCTTTTAGCACTTTCCTCCGAAGGAAAGTAGCTATTGAGGTTGCACTCATGACGGAATTTTTGAAAAATTTCTTCGAATCTTTATCGATCCTACCTAGTAGACACCGAAAATGACCCCAGTTAAAATTTATATATATATATATATATATATATATATATATATATATATATATATATATGTAGTTATATATGTGTCCGTTAACACGATACCGGCCAGAGTTTTTGTTTCTTCCCCACGAAACTTGGTATGTAGTATTCCCCAATCAAACGATTGAACGAGTTCGTTAACCAACAAAATCTGTCCATCTGGAGAGGGGGTTTACTCCGGAGACAAAGTAGTTATTTGCCAATACCAGTCATAATTTGTGTTGTATTTCAACGAAACTCGGTATTCGTTCAGGTCAACTAAAGAGAAAAATGTGTTGTAAAAATAAACTAAATCGGTTCATTAGGAAGGGGGGTTTACTCCGGACCCAAATTACTAATTTTCTCATACCGGTCGTAATTTCTGCTGTATTGTAACGAAACGCGGTATACGTCCTGGATATCTAATAAGGAAGAAGTGTTGTAGAAAAGAACTAAATCGGTCAATCGGAAGGGGGGGGATTTACGTTGTACTATGTTTGAATTGAATTGAAACAGGTGTTATTTATGTTTTTATTTTATTCATCTATAATAGGTTATTTTAAGCAAATTATTTAGGAATGCACTCGACACTACCCAATTCTGAGAAAAGTGCTTAGTTATGCAGCTCCTGCGTGACGGACTTTTTTTTCTTTTTTTTTTAAAGAAACATTAACATTTGAAGCTGTTATTTGAACTCATAGCTTCCCGTTTTTTAATCGGATGTAATTATAATAATTAAAAAAAAAATAAATAAATTCAGAAAGAAACATTTATATTCAAATAAAAACTGATGAATATCAGAGATAACTGAAAAGAATGATAATGGGTAGAGGGAGTGCAAATGAATGGAACGAGACTTGAAACAGGGCGATAATACTGGCTTTATGCAAGGATCGGAAATTTCATTTGAATGCTCATTCGAGCGTGAATGATCGCTTAATGGCGACTGCTAATGACGTGTAATTACATTTCGAGAGCTTTCATTTCGGATAAAGGAAAATTGCTATCAATTGAACATTCAAATTTGTATTTCACTGAGAGATATTTTTGAATGATGTTCATTTTGTTTATAATTACATTTTTAAAGAGATTTTATCGAACTAACGCTGTTGAACTAAATATTACAATTTTTCGATTTTAAACGTTTGTTAAACCAAATGAAAGCCTTGGATTCCCATTCGGGAGGCCTGTTGAATAAATTCCCTGGTACAAAATAGATCTTTTGGAATTGTGACAACCTAAAGACAGCCCGCCGCTAAGATGCAAAAGCGCCGTAAAGAAAAAAAGTGCGACTCGCAGAAACTACGTCGTCTTAGCCAGTTTCCGTTCTTATACCTAGTCCCATTAGTAAAGTATTAGATATAATGATAGTTTTTCATCTATCGAGAAAAAAATATAAAGTGTAATCTCAAAGACATAGTAATCAATATGTTCTTACCTCGTTTTACCAAAATCCATATATCACTGTTAAATGGTATTAACTATTAAATAAAAAATAACCACTAGAAAAGTGCGGTATACAAAGTCAAAACCACCTTCAAAAGAACAAAACTATATATTTTGAAGTTCTAAAAACTTTTTACTGCGACATCGCCCCATCGAACATTACTTCAGATCCTTTAAGGTCGATTCACACTATACGTACCGTCCAGCAGGCCACCGTCCAGCAGCCGACCGGCAAGATGGAAGCCAATTCAAACCATACGGATCTCCACCGACAGGCCACCGTCCATCAACGTCGAGAAAACATCTCTCAGTCTGTTGTCTATGTGGGTTGACTTAGTTTCTAACAATCTCTAAAGTAAATAATACAAAATTAGCAATAATTGCTTTTTTTGAGGCTATGAGAGATTTATTGTAAGTTAAAAAATAAATATAAAATTTAAGTATTGTAAATTATAGTGAGAAAATAAATTGTTTAATTAATAAATAATTTGAATATGTATTATTTTTATATTGCCTCTATTCTTAAAAATCATTGGCAATTTTCAATAAAAATCCAAATAAAAAAATGTATATATTAATTTCTATAACGTTACGTTAAAATGTATTCGGGGCTGAGCAAAATAGCAATAATTATGAAAAATAGGGCAAAAACTATAAATTTTGTATATAATTTTATTCGGCAACTTAAAGTACATTTAGGTCTTTCATATTCTAGGATAATAATTATCATAATCTAATAAAACAATCCACTAAATTTTGTTTCAATTAGTTTGCTAGATTTTGCATAAATAATTTTACAATTGAGTTTGTAACGAAAAAATTAATATTTTTTCCAATTGTGCCAAAATCCATGTCACATTACATATTTCATATATTTTAAAAAAATGAGGCCGACCAAATTGACCGATTTTCAATCTGTAAAATGTTTTTGAAACATTTAACGCCTTGGTTTTTTTTTAAATATAATAATTTAAAAAAATGTTCCGGTAAATTTTCAAATCACGTATATCTCTATAATGGTAGAATAATGACTTCCAATGATACTCCTGCAAAAATTAGCTTGCTCCCTTTCAACGTCGAACTATAACTACGTTTTTACGGATTGGCCCTCATCGATAACATATTAATAGAAAAATAACTTTAAGTATGACTGAATTCACAAGAGAAACATACATGATAATCAAAGGACAATTTAAATTAAAGGAATTATGCAAAAATAAATTGAAATAGTAAACAATTATTAACTTATAATTATAATTGTAACAGCGATAATTGTACGTCTTTTAGTCCAACCGAACCCGTACGTAAATAATAAAAAGAATTATAAAAAAATCATGTATGAATAATGAATATTAGTATTAAAAGTAATAGTTATAATTTTGAATATAGTCTGTTGTCTGTGCGGGTTGACTTAGTTTCTAACAATGTCTAAATTAAATAGCACAAAATTAGCAATGATAGCTTTAAATTTGAATGAAGAAGAGGAAACCTCTAATGTAAATAAGAGGCCGTGAATGAAGAATTATTATCAAAAAGAAAGGTGGTAGGAAAATATTCAAAGAGCTGCAAGGTGATGAAATTTCATTTTACACATATTTCAGAATGTCTCAAGAACAGTATTTTATACTTTTATCAAAAATATCAAAAAACAACCTTTCGAGAAGCAATTAGTCCTGAAGAAAAGGGTGTCTAAGGGAAGGATAAATAAATAAATAAAACATTAAAATTTTCATATTTATTTTTATTCATAATGTAAAAATATAATTTTAGACATAAAAAAAGATACAAGGCATAATTTATAATAAAAAAATACAATTATGGAATATATGTACATATATCTTATTTAGACTTGAGGTTTGAAATTTTCATAATAATAACTCTGTGTAGAACCTACACAGTGAAACTTATATAACACCTTTTTAAATTCTGCTAATGGAGTATTCCCCTGGCAACATCAATACATTTGTTTTCTAATTAATGAGTTATTAATAAAGTATGTCTCATGCCTGCTGTGATGAAATCCTTTCCAACGTGATACCATATTTTATCTTTCTGTAAATTTTCACCGTATTTATAATCAGCCATATTATACAGTTCTTCATGTTCGATGAGTTTTTCGTCATCCATATTCATAAATAAATACAAATATTCACTTTAAATAATACGAAGTAACAAAAGAATCTTCTCTAAGAAAGGTAAGAACCGAACTGAATGTGCCGGTAGTGTTCACACACACGGTGCAGGCACCGACATGCACCGACCTGTACCGACATGTCAGAACATTCTTTCCGAGAATCCTACTAGTTGCCTGCCGGTGGACTGCCGCTCATGTGTGAACTACCTCATTGGAAATACATTGAAGAATATTTTGCCGGTCGGCGGCTGGACGGTGGCCTGCCGGTGACGGTACGTATAGTGTAAATCGACCTTTATTTGTAGAGAATTTAGTACGCTTTCGGAAGGCCACGTTCCATTTATCACAATTTCCCAACTACATTTCCTAAAAGAACTAGGAATTACTATTGAATCCAACGATTCTAAGTACTAACAACGAAAATTAGTTGAAAAACTATTTAATCCACTTTTCTCTAAAAGGGTTACAGGTAACCTTGAAAAGGTCACGTTACAGAACCGACAAATCGGGTACCTGCACCCATGTGAGCTAGAAAACAAAAATATACGAAACCCGTTTACATAGTGAGAACGAAATTTTGCTGACTCCTCAAAATAATTTAGTTATAAAGTTGCGTATAGTTTGCCAAAATCCATGTATTTTTATTTCATTAAAACAGTATCAATGTACAGAAAATATAAAGATTTTAACGAGGCCCATTTCAAGATATCTTTCGTAAGGGTCTACATGGTTAGAGCTTTAATGGGTACTGTCGGATTGTGCTAATTTAAGTGCATTAATCACTGAAGAGTTTTACAAAAAAAATAAATAAATTCATAATCTTGCAAGACGTATTTATGAAATTTAATCTTTCGCCTTAATATTGTGAAGAGAATAGGCATTATAGCAATATACCAAGACATCTCCTTGGGGGACTCCTTCATACCGTGAAATTTTAATGCTTTCACTCTGGAGATCGCTATCTTATGTTTAAGTTACTCGGTTAAACTTCCCCGATTGGCTCAAGTACTCAAAACGACGTTGCATAAATGTTCAAACTGCACTAAAGGTTCTCTGATAAAGCTCTCAGCCCCCCTCTCAGAGAAGTTCTAATCTCATGGGACGAAGTGCAAGTAAGTGCTAACGGCTAAGCCCAGAGTGCAAAGTGCTTTAAAACGATCATACACAAACTAGAAACAGGATGCAGGCCTGTAGATAGTGTTTGGATCTAAAGTACTTCCCCGCATAGCCAACCTAAGTAACGAATAGCCCTTATCTTGGACTTAGGTATGAGTTTTATTTAAAACTTTCCTCTAATGGACGTTCTAAGTTATACTAGAGCCGACGGCAACTTTCAAACTACATCAAAACACAATGCTAATGAACTTAAATATTTTAGAGCGCCTTCTCCTTAATATTTCCTATTTTTCATATCTTACATGCTTTATTGTGCTTCATGGAATTAAAACGATAAGTTTCTATAGGAACATTAATCATGGGAATACAATCTGCTGCCTATCCACCACCAAAGAACAAACTTAACTGATTCTGGTGTATTTTGTTTTAATATAATATCTCAGTTTACGTTTGTTTTACATGCGGCTCTACAGAGTGTTCTCCAAACTGCTAAAGCTATGGTTTGCTAAGAAATCAATGCCGCTATATTTTATTTTATTGTTGAGTTCGGCAACTTTGGCAAGAAACTCATTTTATGTTTGTTACGTCAAGAGGAAAGAAAAAGATAAGGTAAATGAATAAATTAAGAACTTAAATATTAACAAAACGTGAAAAAGAAGATAAAGTAAAAAACAGAACAAATAATAACTCTAAAGTAATAATTAGATTAAAACATAATTATTACTGCCGCTCTATGACGGCAGTATCAGGTTGCAAGCGGTGAGGGCAAAAGACAGCCGTCTTTCAATAGTGCCGAAAGATGTTAAGTTGGACTATTGTTTTTAAAAATAAATACCGTTAACGCTCACCGCTACCGTAAAAAAAAACACGTTGAAACCCGTTTCTGACCGGCATGCGTCCACTATCAACCAACACAGACAACGCTTCAGTGACGTCATAAGCCGATATATGTTGGCGGTCGTATTGCTGCACCGCTGCCTTAGGAAACCATAGCTTTAATACACATTATGAAACATTAAGCAAAGAATTTTCCGATATATAGTTAATAATGTTCCTAATTTCTTTCTGTTACTTAAAACAATTACTCAAATAGTAATATTCAATATTTTTAACATCTTCTGCATACCGTTATCTATTCAGTACGCTCCTAAAAAACGGATTAAAAAAATTCATTCTATGTTTAGGGGTAAAATGGACGATGCCAAGACACACTTGTGACTTCCAAATAAACCTAGCCATGAACCACAACGAATTCGGTATACGTGCGGCACCATCCTTGATGGATCCCCTGAGGATACTGAACTACCACGCATACGGGAGCTAAACACCTAATTTTTAATATTTGGCCATTAGTTTAACTGTATTTACAGAACTACAAAACCAATGGCATAAATATACAATTTCATTAAAATATATTTTCTAATAAGTTCAGTTTTCAGTCCAAGGAAATTAAATATTTAGATGCAATTATAATTCAAATCACAACGATGTAGAAGTTTCTTTAAATCTAAGAACGTTTGCCAAGAATAAATAGTTTTAAGCATATTAAATGACCAATACCAGTTCTTTGAGGAAGTATTACAGAATATACAGAGGAATTTTGAGAAAGCTTAAAGAACGATTTAGTATTCTCCTCCCTTCGCCATTACAGGAAAATAAATCAACCAGGAAGGGACAAAGATGGGGAACGAAAATTAGTCGAATCCAGTGAAAGACATGCTGAACCTCCGTAGCAACAGCAAGATCGACAAAAAGATAGATATATATATAATGAAAAAAGGTTTCTCTCTACCTTCCGAAATAATTCGGAGGAAAATGGAACATTAACAAAAGATACTTCAACTATTCTGATTTCCCAGGAATTTTGAATAGCTCGCAAAGTAAACATGAGCCAAAGGATTTATTGAATATGTAATATTCTTGAAGAGAAAACGCTGGATTTTTATGTCCCTCTCGGGTCAACAAAAAACGGATCGACCTGTTAAAAAAAGTGTCCGAGAAAGAAAATTAATATTTGGGTATTCCTCATTGATTTTTCAGAACGTTTTAAAAGCTTTAAAAAAAATTGAAAATAATTGACCTTAACGTAAATTAATAATGTTAATAAAAATTAATTTTTTTAAAACACAATAAGGAGAAAAATATAAATTTATGCAGCTGGAATGGTATTTTTATCTATGTTATATTTATTCCGCGTTGCATCTTGTTTTGCCGCGAAATACGATACGGATGCATTGAGGTCATTTGATCCGAGTGAAGCCAGCTAGTTAAAGCCAGGTGCTTCGATGCAAATTTTATCTCTTCTTACGTCTACTTGATACAAGCAGCCTCATAAATTTTCCTCTTATATAATTTACAATAAAAAACAAAAACAAAAAAACTTTAAAATCCCATAAATAATTCAATCAGCTGCAACAGGAAAAAATGTATGGCGGTCAATCCACACCTAAAATTTCAATCCCGAATTCCTGAATGGAGCCATAGATAAAGTCGGACGCGCCTCGCTTGCCTTTAGCGGATCGAATCGTTTGCGGATGCATATTTTATTATATTGTTTTAATTAGGTAAACCAGGGTTTTAAGTCTAATTCCTTAATTTCACGATCAACATGGAAACCTAACCTAATTATTCTTAATACGATTTATACACCTTATATAAAAATGTAATTACGAAATACATTTTCTTTAAAGCATAAAATTTATGCTAAAATAATTTAATCATGGGTTAGTTTGAGAGCGTTTCTTATCTAGAGCGTTTCTTAGCTCTATTATCTGAAGAAATGTCCATATTTTTATTATATTTAGTATATAAAAAGGTAAATTTATAAGTCAGCTTATACCTCCGCCTTCCAAGGAATTTATAAATATTTTTTTGGTTTTAAATGTTTCAGGTACTACCATCACCTTAAAACATTTATCATTGAATACCTTAAACATATTTCATACGTTAAAAATAATGATCATGTATTTTTTTTTTTTTAATTTTTAACGTCCATTATTATTAACTAAGAATTTTGGGACGGTTTACCACCCTTTTCTAGCCAGGATAGGGATGATACCTTTTCTTTTTTCTAAAGGAAAGCCACCACCCCATAGTGGGAATCGAACACAAACGACCTTTGGCGCGGAGTGTTAAGTGCTCACGCCTTAACACCCATGGCCACCGGGCCTCTATGAACATTTAATACTTCAAAATGAATCAAGTTTAGATAACTTAAAATGCCATTAACATTTAATACCTTAATGCAAATTAAACAGCTTAAATTGAAATAACATTTTATACCGTAATAAGAATAAATATTTTATACATTAAAATGAATGAACATATCGTCGATACAAAAGCAAACTAACGAATATGAAAATCACCACTTTTCAGAGTGGAAAAGTATTTATTCATAACTTTTTTTTGGACGGTCAAATATTCGGCAGATTTGACCTTTTGATAGTGGAATACTTTCCCTTTAATAGAGTGAAGTCAGATTGAAGAATTTACCGTAAATAAGTCCAGCAGAAATTATTAAAGATGGACAATGAAAGATGCTTTTAGCGCGGTTCCTCCCTCCCCCATAGGGAGGAACCCCGCTTATAGGGTTGATACAATGAAACAATCCGGAAGTGCCGACTAGAAAATTTCGCGTTTCAGAACCCCTAGAGACCGAAAATAACGGTGGTTCAAATTTGTATATATATATATATGTATATATTTATTTATATATATATATATATATATATATATATATATATATATATATATATATATATTTGTCTGTTCGCTCATTTCTGGCTTCCCTGATGGTCCGATTTTAATGAAATTTGGTACAAAAATCCGTCGTCCAATTTGAAAGGTCAAGTTCGTTAACCAGCAAAATCCGCCCACTGGAAGATGGCGTTTGGCGCGAAATTCGCGCAGAAAAAATCGTAACGCTTACGTTTTTGAGTTCATAAGCTTGTAAGTACTCGTTTTATAGGCTTCTTGGGCTAGGAAAACGAATGAAACCATTTTCAAGGCGATAGCTTTAACCGTTTTCGAGGAAATTGGAAAAATAGTTTTTGAATTCCGTTTTTGGTTTGGGTACTTAGAATCACGGGATTCAGTTGAAACATTATCTGCATGTTCTAATTTCATTAAAACTAATATGTTGAAAGTTATGTTACGTTTGGAGTTAAGGAAGGGTTAGAATAAAATATTTTATGCACAGACATGAAAAGTTTTGGTAACTTTGTATACTTTCCTTAATATCTCGAAAAAGGTTGAGAATCTTGGGAAACGGAAGATGACCATTAAAAAGTTCACTAAATGCTCTACAAAAATGGTTCTAAAGAAAGTTTTGATTAGGCGATGTCAATCGGAGAAATAAGAGCATAAACCTTTAAATTAATTGATTTCGCTTATTCGAACTGTTCTTTTTCTCTTTGATTTTGGTACTTAGAATCATGGGATTGAGTTGAAACATTTTCTGCATGTTGTACATCCTCTAAAACTAATATGTTGAAATTTTTGTTACGTTTGGAGTTTAGGAAGGGTTAGAATAAAATATTTTATTAACAGACATAAAAAGTTTTGGTAACTTTGTATACTTTCCTTAATATCTCGAAAAAGGTTGAGAATCTTGGGAAACGGAAGATGACCATTAGAAAGCTCACTAAATGCTCTACAAAAATGGTTCTGATGAAAGTTTTGATTAGGCAATGTCAATCGGAGAAATAAGTGCTTAAAACTTTAAAGTAATTGATTTCGCTTATTCGAACTGTCTGTTTTATTCCTTGTTATTTTAAATTGCTTATAGTCAGATAATTTATTTGACAATAAAACAGATTAAGTAAAATAAGAAGATCAATTTATTGTTAGAAATGTAGCGTTCAAAGAGAGAGATCCCAAGGCTTTCCAAATGCCTCTGAGCAGAGGCCTTTCTGCCCGACTTATGGTATAGCTGACCCATACAGGTAAGATTGTAAATCAAGACCTTTGAAGACTGGCTTGTTTGAGATTTCATTTGGATAGCTGTTTCGCTATTGATCTAAACAAAGTAATAACTGTTTCTATTCTATGCCTTCATAAACACTAGAGATAAGAACGGAACCGCGCTAAGATGACGCAGTTCCTGCGAATCGGACTTTTTTTTCATATTGGTTAGTTTGCATTTGTATCGACGATATATTACCTTAAAACACATTTAACACCTTAAAATGATTCAGCATTTAACACTTTAATACGCTTTTAATACCTTAAAATGCTTTTTACATTTTACGTTTAATACCTTAAAACTAATTTTCTACCTATTGGAAGGGAGAAAATCCTCAATATCGGGATTATTCAAGCATAAATATTTGCACCCCTCTGACCCAAACAAATTGAACTTCGCCAAAATTATAATAATTTTGGCTTGATCCAAATGAAATGTTATCTATGTTTATCGTTTCGATCGATGGCTGTCATAATATGTGTTAATTACTATTCAACAAGTAGTTATGTTTACACTAACGTAATCTTACAGTAAAAACATTGCACCCCTCTGCCCCCAAACAAATTGACCTTCGCCAAAATTAGAATCATTTTTGCTTGACTCAAATGAAATGTTATCTATGTTTATCGTTTATAGCGATGGCTGTCATAATATGTGTTAATTACTATTCAACAAGTAGTTATCGCGCATTCGCCTGAGTAATGTCAGATGTAATGACATTTGTCAAGGTACTTACTAATAGTCAGAGGGAGAGCTATTCGTGTGCTAAGTAGTGATGATGGGATGTGATATCTTATCACGGGAACAGCGTTAATCATGGACTCTGAGTTAATTACTTCATTTTATGGCTACTATCTTAGCCACGCTATAAAACTGCAATTCCCTTAAGTAAATGGATCCCTCAAATTTATTTAAAGCGGAATTATGTTCATGATAATTTAATATCTACATAATTCTATTAGTTCACTAGAAATTGTGTCCTAAAAAGATAATGATGAACGAAGAGGGTATTATTAAATTATTTCTGATGGTAAATTATCTAGGGCATTAAAAAAGTACCATAATGGTTAATGGTAGAAAAAAAAACTGCTTAGAATATCTCAAAAATACTACAAAAATACAGATACTAATCAGATATACGTTTTATATATAGATGCAAATATCACAAAATCAGAAAGTAAATGCATAAATTCGATGTTGAAAAAGCACCATAATTTCCATATTGTCCTAATTCATTGTATCTTAAGATAACCTCACAATAGTGACTAATAATATTATTTTTTTACAAGAATGAACTTTTATTTTTGTAGAATTGAAAAACTCAATTTACTTTTGAACTGAAGCATTTGCTTGGAGAAACTGTAACAATTTAGTTGATTATCAGCACGGAATTATAACAAAAAACGCACTTAAAAGAACTTAATTATCATTTTTACTAATAAGTTCCTAAGGTAAACTGGTAATTGGGATTATAAATTTATTAGGTCTTTTTAGATTCCCGCAATTATGGCATTGATCTCTCTTAACAGCCTAATGACGGGCAAAATCAGCCCCCCCCCCCAAAAAAAAAGATAAATAAAAATAAAATAAGACAACACAATAATACAAAAAATGGAAAATAAATAGCTATATAAAATTAAGATGTAGGTACTTGAAATTGATTCAAATTTTATTTTCAGCGTTTCCTGAAGGCTCTGTTATTTATATGTCGGATTGTCACCTAATAGATAGTCAAATGAATTATCTTAGGATATTTGGAAAGAATAAAATTTTAAATGGCAGTGGATAGAGAAATATGACTTTTCAGCTATAAAATTATGTTTTTGCATGAGTTTCAATAATTATGTAAAGAAAAAGAGAATAAAAACGATTTGAAAATTAATGCAGATCGCATAAATAAAGAAATGAAATTTATAAATCGAATAATCTCAAAGTGAACAAGTATGTACATTTACGAGAAATATAAATAATGAATGATCACCCAGCGAGTTCGTTTATCAATCTTTATTTATTTTTTGTTTTAAAGAAATAATGTTTACTCTACATCATCCCGAGCGAAGCATGTCCATTTGCACCACTCCCCAAAACTGCCGCAAGTGGCTTAATTACACGTAAATTATGCAGTCACAACACATGAACATATCCACGCAACATATACACACATACAAGCCGCCGGACGAGGAGAGAAAGCGCATACACGGCAGCACAAGTGGGGAGACCACGGCCCTCAGAGAGCCAGTTTACATGTAAATTTAAAGGGAGGATTGGGGGAGGGGAGGGTCAGAGGCTTTGTTCTACACACCTACACCGAAATTCGCCAACACCAAAACACCCACACGAAAATTCACTCACACCAACACCCCGCTGATTAGTATTCTCTTTCTAGCTCTAATTATAGGATGGATTCGGGGTCGTTGGTATTTTTTTTTTTATTTCTCCTTCCAAATTTACACAGTAATCCGGGAAATAATTTATTGCTCGCAGTTTTTCATAGGGAACACGTGAAAATGACACAAAGGAAATACAGATCATTATGTGACCGCAAAGAATGAAGTTAATTGTGAGTAGCGACCCATTTTGTAAAAACTCCTCTTTAGATTGTGTATTCCTGAATACCATGCATTCATTACCATATTGTTTCAAAATAAGAACAATTGCTAAACTGAGTTAAAAATACATAACTAAAATACTTTTTTGCGCGGTCTACAATACGCAAAATTATGAAACCTACTCAAAACCAGAAGATAAATGCTCCTATTGTCTTGACAGTAACAGATTCAATATACTTAGGATTCCTGACCATAAAGGTCAGGAACGAAATACAAGTTTGCTAAGAATGATGCATATCAAATTGTGCTGCATCCCTTATGTGATTTTTCCCGCTTATTAGCAACAAACATAATTAACTCTTAAAGTTTAGACTGAGCTGCGATGTGTACAAAGAAAGTCATTTGAAGCTGTTGAAATCAACAAAAACATCTCTGGAATGCAGGCAGTACAATATAATCTGCAAGGATGTCAGGAAAATACCTTTTCATTACTGGGCATTGCCAACTTCGAAAGCGCATCTATTTGGTCTTGGGCTTGAAGCCAACAAAATGAGAACAAAATGGCAGCATGAAGATACATGTGTATTTTAGAAGTGTTTTACATTGTTTTTGAAAAGAAAAAAAAATGCAATATTGATAGGTATTATTGCGACAACAAATAAAACAAGGTTTTTCAATTAAACGTTAAAACCCCAATATGCGTATTGTAACACCCAGGATAATAAAATAAATCATTTTAACTTTAATATAGTATGGCTTCAACGGGGAGGATTATTTTACAACTTACTTTCTAAATATAACGAAATATATGAACAAAGCTCTTAGATTGTTATTATCCCTCGACTGAATGACGTTAGAATATTTTGTTGCGGGGAGCTTAAAACTTTGTCCACGGCTTGGTCAATCTGCTTAGAGGAGAGTGTAGGGTGAGGGGCTGGAAAACAAGGCAGAACTCAGCTGGCGCGGAAGGGTGGAATGGGACAAAAACTTCAAAAAATAAAAGTATATTAAATATGGTCCAGTTGAATCATCGCATCAGAGATTCTTGCTTTTAATTCTCTTAATCTAATATACAATTCTCTTTCACCCTCGCATACACACTCCCCCTTATTTTCTCCTCATTTTTAAACAAAAAAAAAAGAAAAATATTTTTTATAATCAGAAGGATATGAATTGTCATAGGTAGTCTCACTACACGTATTCTTTCATGTTTAACTCTAAAGGAAACAAATACGAAAAAAAAAAATATTCATATTAGGTAAATAATTTGCTTCAGCTATCTAACATCAACAGTTACTAGATAAACATCACTATTTTTTTTTATTATTTATTTATTCGCAACTTAAAAAATAAATTACGGAATGATATAGGTAAATCAACAAAATATAGTTCAAATTAGAATTTTGTAGAAATAATTTAATATAAAATTATTTTATCATAACAAAACAATTTAGTACTTTAGGTCCTGTTTCCGGTAGATACCTAATTTCATGGCTCAAAAACACAAATTGTCCATTCTATCGTGTTAAAAGGCATACAGAAACACACAAATATATAGTATATATTATATATAGTATAGTATATATATATATATATATATGTATCGTAAGTGGGGTTATATATGGTTTCTGTTCGTAGGATCAATGGTCGTAAGGAAAATATTTTTCAAAAATTCATTCATAAGTGCAGTCTGAATGAAAAATCTATTAGTTCCCCCAAAAACGTTGCCTGAACTGAAAAACTTTAACAGCTGGACAGTTTGTACAATTTTCATAAAACATTGCTCACTTTATTTATATTTAAAATCTATATACGTTTAATTCTACAATTAAATCAATATATGTTTTTGAAAATGCTTTAAATAATAAAATAATATCAAAAACACATACTTATATCTACTTTACCTGACTTTACTGCATTAAAGAACATACTATTCTTTAATATAAATGTATTGTCAATATATTGGGTTTGCATGTTTTATGGTTATTATTCTTGCAACAAAAAAAAAAAAAAAAAACATTAATTACGGCCGCAATATGCACATAAATAATTCGTCTCTGTCGGGAGTGTCAGGTAACCTGTACTTCTGCTGGGCCAATTTTAATAGATTTGATAACATTACTGTGAGTAGGGGGTCTCCCGTGGTCTAGTGGCTAGCGCCTTAGATTCATAAGCGGGAGATGGTGGATTCTATTCCAACCGGTGGCAGGAATTTTCTCATCCCACGGCTCGTAGGGAGAATTCTTCGCTGCCCCCTGGATGTGTAATGGCCTAGACGTCGAAATGCCATTAAAAAAATACTGTGAGTAATTTAATAGGTTGTTTTTATGTTTTTTTTTGCTACATATAAAAAATGACGTTCGGTCATTGATAATATGGGTCCCTTAATAGGTTGGTTTTACTTATTTGTTCAGGACTTATTTGTTTTGTTTCTATAATCTAGGCCGACTTTGCGAAAATTACTTAATTCGCGTTTTTAACTTCACAGCATTAAGGTTATATGCTGACAAAAATCACAATTTAAAATTACAACACATTATTAAATTTTGTAGGGAAGCTTACGTCCCGCTTCAAAGCTTTTTGATAGGATGTCAAGGGTCGTTTATTACTCGAGATGTTTTCTTACTTCGTTGGACGAGACGAATAATTTCGAAACTTTGTCGGCCTTTTTTATCTTAGGAAGGAGCTTAAACGAAGCCTATAATTATTATTATAAGTAAATATTTATTTACGCTACGCATCAGTGGCAACGAGAAATTAAATATTGGTTTGCCGAATGCCATTTCAGAAGACTATATAATGTTAATAAATTGAGGAAATCTCTATTCGCCTGCTGGATAATGTTTTGTTTTCAGCAATAATTAATAAATGCTAGTAATAATTGTAATATTTAAAAAAGTACACATGAGTATACGAAGTACGAATATTCTTGTATTTAAAATACTATAAAAAAAAAAAAAAAAATCATTCCCGTAACAGGCCACGTGGGCCCTGAGGGGCAGATACTATAGAGGTATCTGATTCATGACCATACGGCACACTAGGGAGATAGTGTGGTCAGAACTATGCTCCGGCCGCCTGATTTTCCCCTTGGCTGCTTCGACTGGCTAGAGTCATTAGAACCCAAGGTACACATTATTAAATTAATTAAAGGCTGGGTTGGCCTACGGAAAATATACATATAATTAAAAATAGGAAAAAAACTGTAAAGAAAAAAACGGAGATAAAATATTTAAACAATATATTTTTTAATATACTCGACGATAATTAGGAATAATAATATCATTCGTGTTATTTTTATTTTAACTTTAGGATCTATGACAAAAGCTTTCTCTGGAATCGATATAAGCCATGATCGATCTGAATCAGCTGATGGATAACAGCCATTTTAACGTCATTGTATTAGTATGGACATGGCCCTACCTGTGGAAGGCCTTCCGTAGCTAAGGCTAAATCTATGTATATAGGATTAAGTTGCTCCTGAAGAGGCGTCAAGAGGCGCGAAACATGTAGAGCATAAAAATAAAGCATATGAAGTTGACGAGTTTTATATATACATGACCTTCAGCCTATTCAAATGATATTTTGAAAGAGAAAGGGTCACAATTTTATAATATATAAATATCGCTCTAGTATTTCTAAATTTACACAACTCAAAAATCGGTGTTTTTCAGGTAAGACTATAAAAGACATGGTGAATATCTATTTAACAATCTTCAGAACATTTATTAATTACTGAAAATATAAAATCGAAAGTTATTAAAAATTGAGAATTAAATTTTAAAAAATACAATAAATTAAGAATAAAATATATAGGCAGCTTGAATAAAAAATAAACTGAACAAAGCAAACATATACATATATAGGTAAATAAATATAAGAATCAAAACATAATTACCCGTGGGATTTTCCTATCTTAGTTTTATAGTCTATTTTTGTGCGCGCGAGCCAAATGATTTAATAACATAATTCGAAGGATATATACGCTTTTGTGAAATTTTAGGTCATTTTCAATGAACGTGCAACGCATTTTTCAGCATGAACCCTTTTTACCCACCAAAACTTAAATGTTTCAAGGAATGATATGAAGCTCTTAACATACTCTGTGCTTAAGGTTAATTTAGGTTCATAGGTTTGATGCGTCAATAGTGAAAGGAGGAACGCTTGGTATTAAATTCCTCAGGGCATATTGGCTCGAAGCTACTCGACCCTTTGGCAATTGAAATATCAACACCTAGCTAACGCGACGGTACGTTAATTAGACGCACTTATGTTCACGGTTCGCTTCCCGCTTCCTTTGTAGATGACTATTCGAGTGAAGGAACTATACCGCTCTGTGTTCGGGTCCTGAATAACAGGAATCCAGAGACCGCGTTCACAAGCCACGCTGTCAAAGATCTTAATTTACCATTGTTTCTAATGTTACAGAATTTTGTTCTATTTTAATTGTTAATTTATAAATATTTCATAGTTAATATAAAATACATAAAACATGAAGAATATACAGACGTAGGATTAATGTCATGACGATAAATTATCGTTCGACGTAATAGAGAAATGTGTGTATATATATAAGGATTCCTTCTTGCACCTTAATGATTAACCACATAAAATGTGACTTATTGGTGTCCTTAAAATACCTATTATATATTTTAACTCTATTGAAATTTTCTTAGATTAGCTTAAATTTTGATTTATTCCAGGAATTAATGCAGTATGTTTAAATTTTATCATGTCATTTTTTATAGATTCCTTCAAATATGCCGGCAGTTTATCATTAAATATGTTCTCTTCAAAAGTAAGTGAAAACGTATCATTCCAAATCTTCAACTAAAATAGTTTTTTTAGATATTAGGTTTTTGATCACTGATGGGGCAATCTTTGTTCTGAATAATCTAATTAGATTGGTAACCTTAAGAGGCAATAATACCTTGTAACTTTTATTCTATTTTTTTGGGCATAAATGCATCCTCAAATAACCAAAAATGATATACAACAGTGTTTATGTACCAGAATAGTTTTTAAATGTTCCGAAAATTCTATTTTTCAACCCAAGTCCCGAAACATTTAAAAAAAAAAAAAAAAAAAAAAAAAAAAAAAACATTTTTTTATAAACTTTATTACAAAAAATTATGAAAAAAAATTAAAAAGAAAAAATGAACTTTTAGGTACAATAAACATTAAACTTGCTTCATCATATTTTTAAAATGAAACAAGGTTCAGTGGTTCTAATGACCAAAGTAGTCGAAAAATCTCAATAAAAAAAAAAATAAAAATAAGCATTAAAGTGTAATTTTTCTCAAAAGTATGTCTTTCAAATAGGGCGATAGCGCTTTCAATTTTCACGCGATCAACTTTAAATTTTAACTGCAAATTCCTAAAGATATTTTCTAGTAGGCATTTTTCCATACATTGAATTATTACGATTTTATTAAAGTGAAGAATTGTTCACAATTTTCGAAAAAAAAAAAATAATATTCCTTAAAAATCCTACGTACTTTACTAGATTTAACCTTATTCTTTCATAATGAGTTTAGTTTTTTTCTAGATTCAAAATTGCCGCCTGCACACCATCGCCCGTGCAATAAAGAGGTTCGTCACACATCGCCACCAGTTTGTTTTCCAACAATTAATACATTTTTTTCGTAACTCTTAACATGTTGAATAAAACTTATGGCATAAAGAATTTAATGATATTTTTTTTTTCATAAATTGGAGAAAATGAATTTTTGGCCACACAAGGTAGTATTACCCCTTATTTTTTTTTTATTTTATTTTATTTTATTTTTTTTTTTTTTACGGCGCATTAACATCTGGGCCATTAGCGCCAGAACCCTGAAATTAATTGAAGAATATAGCTCGTTTTTATAGCACGGTTCAGCACCTCATGATTATAACTCATTTACAAGCAGGAATAACATCCTTTCTAATATAAGAGTATTTAGCTTAAGAATTAATGGGAAGATAGAACTAAAGTCTACACCCCCTACCCGTCCATTAGTGGGGGAAAGTTCCATCAATACAGGCTAGTTATGTTTCAATTACCAGGCCCTTCAGACTGGCTTACTTCCTTGTCGGAGAACTGCATTAAGGTGCAGTCTAAGATAATGAACATCCACCTTCAATGCTGTTTAATCAAGTTTTATACGGAGAGAAGCAACTTGAGAAGACATTAGAGCCAGGGGGGTTGGAAGAGGGGGTAAAACTTGAGAAACAAGTATTTACTTTGTTACTTCCGCTTAATATTACCTTGTAATGAGTTCTGTAATAGTTTTCTGGCCTAACAGGTTCTAAATTCACGAGAGTCTTGTTTGTCAATATTAAATGTCGGAGAAATCGCAGAGTTTCTTCTCAAAAATATATTTCTGTATCATATAGTGTTCATTAAATGTGTTGGCCTGTAACTCATGGGTTCTGATCTGTGCCATGAAATTTTGTACAAAATCATAATGAAAAAGGCTAAGCTATTTAAACATCCAAATCTTTTAACCCGAACACGGTTTTAGGAGCGAAATTAAAGTGAAAAAAAAATCCTAGCGCTTACGTTTACGCGTTGTAGGTAGAACTTTTATAGGTTTTCTGACGTATGAAAATGAATGAATATATTTTTTAAAAACGATATATGTAATTGTTTAAGAGACAACTTGATACAACTAAGATTTAATAAACAATTTTCAATTTGAATTCAATTCAGAAAATATTTATTTAAGATATTTAAATTTTGGTTGCATTTTGAGTTTGAGTTTTTTATTAAATAACTTGAGCAGATTTAATATCTTCGTATATTCTCTTAAATATACAGGAAACGGTTGGGAAATCGTAGTAATCCTGTATTTTCTTTATTCAAGTCATCTTGCATGGCTGCTATTAAGCAATAAATTCTAATTTGCCCTTTTATATGACAGAAAAAATGTGTTTAATAATAGATAATTAATATATAACGTAATTTATTTCCCATTGATATTAATATTCGCGAAAAAGTCTTATATATCTCCTGAGGAGTAAATAAACTTTGCTTAAAGTCCTTTATTAGCCGTTATCTTTTTGACAATAACCACTGAATGTTAAGAAGAATCTAAACACAATTATTGACCGAACGTTATTGTAATTGGTTAAAATATAAATTTATGCTAAATTTGAACAATTGGAAATCATGTAATTAGACGTAGCCATTACATCAGAAAATATTTTTAAAAAATGTACACATTGAAATTAATAAATTGAATTCCTGAAGATGAATCTAATCGCCATGAATGCAAATTTGAGAAAAACAAATTCTTAGGGAAATATTCTCAAGTCTCTATGAGCCCTCTCGAATCTCGAGTATTTCTTCGGCAGGCCAGATTAACCCCGAGAACAGAACCAGGAGAAACAACCACTTCATGAATATGCAGCTATAAGAGTACTTAAAGGGCATAAAAGTATTCAGATTTTCCTGATATCGAGGGAATAGCAAATGAGAAGGGCGGTTTTCTGGGAGCGGGGTACAGCCCGGATAAACAACAAACCAAGAAAATACCACTTTATTGTATGAAGTCTCATTTACATTTGAAACACAGAAGGTCTTCTGGATGTGTTGAGCTAGTGGATATTTGGCGGTCTTTATACATTTCTGTCTACATCAGAAGATTGCATTGTATTGCAATTTTGACGCGAAAATGACGTATGCCGGGAGTCTCTAAACGGATGACGCAAAAGTGTAACGGATGTGACCGTATCGGTCACGTGATCGGAAATCGATTTTTGCAGGAAAGTATACAGGACCATTTTAGCGGGAAATTAATTTTATAATTTGGCGGAAGTTGACCGTTAATCATCACATAGAAAGAGTAATGTAACCTTTTGGATATGTAAAATAAATAAAGGTCTGAAATCACATTAATAAATATTAAATAAATGTAAAATTTATTATGAAATATAAATAACTGGTTTCTCTGTATCTTCCAAATAAAACTTTGAGATAAAAATGAAGTCTCTTTGGATGGAAATCTTTAGTTTCTGAGAAGCCATGTAACTTTAGAAGGTAAAGCTCAAAATCTAGAGATCTAGGAAAAAGTTAGAAATATTTTCGTACAAAATTTCTTCAAAATCGGACCATCTATTCTTTGATTATTGGGTTCAATTTAAAAAAAAAACCAAAATATTCATAACATTTTTGAAACTGATATAACCTTCAATCGGCTACATCATTTCGATTCAAGTACTAATAACAAATAATATTCGTTTTGGAATATTATTTCAAATATCAAATCTTATTTATCGTTTTCCTATTTCTGAATGTATTTCAGCGATTGTGTCCAAATTTCAGTAAAGCAAACCAACACTGAAATGAGATACGGTTGATTTTTAATTATTTTACAGTTCTAATCATTAGATTTCTATAGTTGCACTATTCCAAACTGCAAAAAGCGTGTTAATCTTTTAAAAATATCTTTCGAAAATATATAAAACAATCAAGAAGAAATAATATTTGCGAACAACTTTAAGCACCAATAAAAAAAAAAAACAAACTAAACTTAATTATTCAAATTTCTAAATATACTCCCGGGGAAATAAAACCAAATAAATATTCCAATACGTTTTTAGACAATAGATAAGTTATACATGCAATGTTGAAAATAGCTAAAAAGTACCTACATATTTTGTAGTAGCGTAAAAATAAAATTGGGTTTTCTTTAGCCAAGGAGATAAAATTAATTTTTCAAGGTGTGCAAGGTTTTTATGTTGATCTCGAACTATCAATTTATAACCAAGTATATTCTACGAATTATAAATTTTAAATAAATAATTTTATATAATTTTATTAGATTTTTTTTTTTTTTTTTTTTAAACCTTTTCTTACAACTTTGTTTAGAAAGAGCGATATAAAGAGGAGAGGATGTCTAAATTATAACAAATTCTCTTATGACCCTATTCTCCGCATATGACAATATCTTAATAAAGTATCTTGTATTTTCAAGAATTAAAAAAAAAAAATGCTACAGATATGAAATCCAAATCATTTTCCAATGCAGTAATATGTTCCGAGAATAAAAGAATGAGGGCATCAATATAATAAAATATATTAAAATATGCATACACATTACTTTAAAAGGGATTATGATATTCTATAATTTATTCATTCCTAAATATAGTTTTGCTTGATTTTCTTACAGAGCAACCTGTAAAAGCCCCCATTTGATAGCAGCCGAAAGCGGGGAAGCGAGCACCGAAGCAGGTGGAAATGCGGAAAAGCGGCTTCAACTTCTTAATAGGATTATTTTACTAATTCCCACTTAGTCGAGACTCACATCCCTTCTCTCCGGGAGCAGGCCCTACTTTCGCGGTCATTTTAACATTCAACACCCCGTGGAAAATACCTTTTGAATACCAGCACCAACTTCCAAACACCTGCCGTTTGATGATAGTTTTCAAGGGCTCTAGAGTTTGTTTGGAGTAATACAACCATTAAGGGGGTTTTACTCGAATGTTATGTCTGACTTATTGGAAAATATTCAATGCTATAATTTATTGAACACAAAGGGCGAATTCAAGGTATTTGTAGAAAAAGCGAGATTCGTCTTTTTTTGTAAGGCGATTTCTTCGATGAGGTCATTAACTCAACCGGTGTTTCTGGAAATGGTTAGGCATTTCTTTTCATAGATTTTTTTAGTAGCATTTTACGGAGCATCGGTAAACTTAGATCTTGTGGGGGACACGCTCCTTTTTGCGGTGATATCTTTCTGCATAATTTAGCGGAATTGTATAGGACAGTTCAAATAACAAGAATTGAGGTAACCGTAAATGGACAAATTCTCGGATTAGATATCTTTAAAAATAAAATAAACATAACACAGACAATCCGTCGTTAAAGCCTTTCCTAATTTGTCAAAAGATTTGTAATGAAATAATGTATTATGTAAGTTGTTACCATTAATATCACCAAATTCTAGAAGGTCCTTTAGCATTATTTAAGTCACTTTATTGAAATTATATAATATAGCTGTTACCCGGCGTGCTATGCTACACCTACTTTCTGCATCTATAAAAACAAAAATAAATTAGAAACCAAACAATTAATATTAAAATCTAATAACTCAAATCTGTAACTATTTGGGTTCAACTCGGGTTTTGAACTCGTGATCTCCGAACTGTGAGTCATAGATGATTTTAACCAAGCCTATGACACTCCCCGTGTCATGCACTACCTGTGCGCCACATTTGGTCAAAATCGGTCAAACGGTGTGGATTTGTATAAGGAACAAACATAGAGACAGACAGGTGTTAGACGTTTTTGACTTAGCCTACGAGATTTCCCGTATCACCAGTATTTCAAGTTTGGTCAAAATCGGTCAAACGGTGTAACAGACAGACACGTGTTTTATATATATATATATATATATATATATATATATATATATATATATATATATATATATTTAAGAACGTTAAATTCAAAATCTTGATATCTATTATTAACAATCATAAATGTAAAAAAGGGTATAACACAGACATTTTTATGTCATTTTCTCCGACAGATTTAAATGGATTAAGGACCTTCACAGTACAGGCAGAATGTTTTGAACTAAGAACCAAATATATTTTAAATCGGTTGCAATTGAGGTATCACCGAAAATATTAACATAGTTCAAATTGTGGTAAAATCCAACACTTTACGTATTACGAGTAAAATTGTTATTTTTTTCAAAATAATCTAACAGACCAGCTTTCAACCTATAAAAATAGGTTGAAAATTTGTCACTGAGGACGGAATTGCCATCCGTTATATGTATACATTTTTTTTCTCTGTATATCCCTCCGTTTATTTACATTCGTACTTTTGTTAACATACATATTTATACCTATCTCTTTATGTGTATTCTTACATGTGTGTATGTACAGACTTATAACCATTTAATCTTATTTAACATATTTTCTAACAAAGAATTCCTCGTATGAGATTTTGCATCACTAAATGTATCGCTTTATAACTAATTGTTCTCTTCCGGAAATATTAAAATTAACTAAATGAGGCGGCTATTAATTGTATCCCTACAGAAGCTAACTGGGCGCCTACAAGCACACCGGCCCGTGGAACTATACTGTATTGCGGGTGAGTATAATTATTTTTCCAGGCTACGACAATAGTAGAGGTTATTATTGGTGATCTGTTCTGAACTCGATGCAAACAATGCGATTAACTTGAGACAGATGAAACATAATATTAAATTCCGTAACGCACGAACTGCATTACAAAGCACACTCCTCGGGTAGTGTACGCTCCATTCATGTATACATTATTCGCCGTTATCTTTTTCACAATAACGACCGAATGTTAAGAAGAATCAAAATTAATGACAGAAATGGTTTTAATTGGTTAAAATATAAATTTATGCTAAATTTGAATAATTGGAAATCATGTAATTAGACGTAGCCATTACATCAGAGAATATTAACAACAACAACTCATTGAATCTAATCGCTATGAACGCAAATTGGCAGAAACAAAATCTTAGGGATATATATATATATATATATATATATATATATATATATATATATATATATATATTTGTCAAATACCACTCACTCACTCATCTATCAACGCCCAGCCCAAACCGCTCGACAGAAAATTTTGAAATTTTGCATGGACACTCCCTATATAACGTAGGCGCTCGCTAAGAAAGGATTTTTTGATATTCGAATTTTTAAGTATTTTTAGGGGGGTTTAAAGTTTTAGTTGGTTAGAGCAGGCAAGCCAAGGCAGCATGCGTTGCTAGGACGATAACAGAACAGCTGTTACCGTACATTATCTATTTCATAGTATTATTTTTAATTGAGGTTAATTTCAACTATGATGGCAGACCTTGAATTAATAGAAATAAACTGTGATTTTGTCCCTCATAGAGTTTACGCTATACCTGGTGATGGTCCATCCGAGGTAATAATATCCCGAACCACTTGACACAAAAATTTGAAATTTTGCACGGACAATACGTTTAGAATGTAAACACATCCTAAGAAACGTTTTTTTTTTTAATATTCAAATGATTATGTACTTTTAGGGGGGTTTGAATTATTAAGAAGTTCCTCATCGGCTCAAAAATGGTTCGATTTTGATAACATTTGGTACAAAAATCTTTCTTCTCATTTAAAAGGTCAAGTTCATTAACCAGTTGAATCCGTTTACTGGAACATGGTTTTTGGAGCAAAATGTGTGCGAAAAAATCGGAACGCTTACATTTTCGAGTCCATATGCTGGCAGATACTCCTTATAAAGGTTCCTTAACGTAGGAAAACGAATGGAAGCATTTTTAAAGCGATTTCTTTTGCCATTTACCAGAAAAAGTAATAGAAATACTATTCAAAACTAATTTTCTGTTTGGGTATTCAGAAACGAAGTATATGGAAAAAAAATTGTATTAATGGTGATCTCAGTATATTTTCTAAAATATCTCGAAAACGGTTGGGAATTCGTAGTAAGAGTAAGACGGCTATTCGAAAGGTTACTAAATTCTCTACAAAAAAGATTCTGTTGTAATGTTCGGTGAGGCGATGTCAATCGAAGAGATAAGTGCTTAAAACTTCAAAGTTGTTAGTTTTATGCTTTCAACGTGCATTTGTCTCTGTTTACCTAATTTTTTAAGTGGTTGTTGTATTTTTATTATTTTTTTTACTCCCCAACGAAAACAAGCACGGTTACCTCCACACGGTGTTTCCTGGGTAACTTTAAAGTCCGTGTAATAATAAGCTGTACAAAATTATGTAGTAGCATTAATCTTGATCATATCTTATTTAACTCAATATAAAAACTACTTATCGGCCGTGGTGAAGCACGGGTATTCAGCTAGTATATATATATATATATATATATATATATATATTGTCTGTGTGTGAGTAAATTAAACCTTTGGGGAAATATTCATTAAATGTACTTTTGTATACCTAATAAGATTTTTTTTTTCAAATCAATTTAATGACACATCAGGATTCTAATATGATATATTCAAATTTTCACCTTCGACATTTAAATGTTTCCTTAGGAGTTCACAGGACCATTAATTGTATCCAATCACAGAACTCCATCACAACTGGTTTCGCCCAGATGTGCTTTCACACATGCAAAACAGCCTTGGTGACTGGTTCGCTGAGAGCCCGGCCGGGTAAGATTGCAAAACATGAAACTGGGTTAAATATAAATTATATTCGTAAACAGCCTTACAAAGATTTAGAATCTTTCGCAAGGACCATGAGACCTGTTAAATATTATCAGACACTTTATTTTGTACTTGTCACTATAATGACGCGACATTTGATCAGAGCAATGCTTGTAGGAAATATCATGATACGACCTTTAGTAACATAAGCTGTGTCATAACAGTTATTATGAACATTTTTCAGGGTTTAATTTAGGGCACTCATTCCTTGAAGTACTCAAGAATGCCTTATAAGGGGTGTTGCAGGAAAAACGGACAAACATCGGGAATCGATGCAGGATGAAAGAACAAAACAAATAAAAATAGTCTTTTGAAATATATCTCGTTTTTGCTTCGTTTCCGAGAAAAACGAAAAAAAAAAAACGAAATAAATTATGATAAGGTAGTCTTCCATAAGGCCTATATAAACATAAAGTAAGTATTAACAGTATATGTTTTATGTTTAAATATGTACAAAACATGTACTTTTAATGTTTTTTTTATATAAGGCTTTTGAATGACTGCCTTTTCATTGTTTCATAGTAAATGTGCGTTTTTCTCGGAAAGGAAGCAAAAACGAGATATATGGCAAAGGAATTTCTTTCTTAGTTTTATTCAACTTGCATCGATTCCCGAAGTTTGACAGTTTTTTTTTGGGGGGGGCACCCAGTGTAATGATGACAACTCTTTAAGGAGCTCCAGTGCAATACACAGAATTTGGGTGATTGGCACAAAAAAAAAAAAAAAAAAAAATGATCAATTCAGCATTGGATAAAATTGATTCTTCATAAGTTTGTAAATTAGGTTTTATTCAGGTAAAACTATTTGTAGAATTGTAGTCCAGACTAGAGGTGATAAATTTCCCAGTTATCGGCGGCTGAAGGCTTTTCAGCTTCCCAAAGGGCCAGAGCCATTCATGGCGAGATTGATGAACTTCTCTAACTCGCCCTTTCCTATCGCCCCCAATATATCTACTTCCACCTGAAACATCCCCGGGTACTATCGTTAGCTCTTGGGGCAAATTTCGGGAAGGTTTACAATAATGTTGGCGCTTAAACGGGAAAAGGATTAACGATATCTCGATATGTCCCTATATCGACGATATGTGACGTGCGGGATAAGCGAAATAGAAAATTCAATGAAGTTCGAAGTAATTTCTCAATTGCTCGAACTACATTTCGAACAACTGCCAAATTTCAAAACTTATTTCATACAGAAACGACTAGAAGAGAATTTTACAACACATTTATAGAGGAGTGCAGAAAGAGAGGAAGAAGTGGTAACAACCACCATTTGACACATAGCCATCTCAATAAATAACAACCTCCACCTCTTTTTGAACCTCAAATTTAAACGATTATGAAAGTAACAATGGCCTTTAAAAATTGTCAGCAAACTGTAGACAAAATTAGCCAAGTCCTAAAAATGTGAGGTATATAAAAAATGCTACAAGTGATCATAATTAATTATGTAATAATATAAGAAGAAAGAAACATAGCTCTCTATGTAAGTGGAAAGGGATTTTACATGTGCATTGTGTTGGCTTAAGTATGGTAACCTAATTAACAATGTATGGACAACATCTACAAATATTAAACCATTGTAAATAGATTCTAGAGTGTAATAACGTTGCAGTTCCCCACCCAAATAAATTTACAACGTACCCTGCCCCCTTATTTAGTACAGAATATTCATCAATTATTTTGCATTTGGCTCTACATTTTTCACGTCTTGACACTTCTCTCTTCAAGAGCATTTAAAATAAAAATGACTGCCTTAACCTTAGAAAACATTCTGCAGGCACGGCCGTGTCTAAATCGATTGCTTGGTAAATTTCGATTTCCCAAAAGAAATCATCGTCATTATATGGCAATTATTGACTAATAATATAAAAACCAATGTATCCCGATATTGAATTTCAGTTATTTTAAAGATGCTCTTATTTGCTCCTAACATCCAGATTCTTCTTATTCCTTGATCTAGTGTGATTCTCTTTCTAAAGGTGCCACGACCTAAACATAATAAATCTTCCGGTCCTTTATCAACTATTGCATTGAATTCAGTCGCTTTCCTCTGGCTTCTGCCAAACGATTAATTCGACTCACATTCAAAGTCATATCTGCTAGAATCAAGAACTTTACGGCATTGTAACCAACAACTCTACGTTCAACGTATTGAACAATTGAGTCATCGATGTATTTGGTATAACGTATAATCGGTTAACAACTAACTGTTTATTGCACTCCAGCTAGACAATTTGGTGTCTTGCTCCAAGCAAAAACTCCAACATATTAGTCTAGCATACTGAATGTTATCCATCTTAAATTTACCTGATATTTGCGTCAATCTGCTTATTGCTGTCTATGGTCACAATCTATCGTCCTGGTTGCTATGGATTACCTTCAAATTCCATTATGTTTTAGACAAGAGCTCCAATATCATCAAGTATCTGTTCTTTGATGAGAGCGATTATGCCGATATCTATAGCTACTGGTGGCTCCGACTCCACTTTAGAGTCTATGGTGCTGGAGGCTAAAACTCCAACGTCAATGTTTAGAACATATGTTTATGTTCTGAATCACTTTTCAAAGTATCTGGTCTTCGCGTCATCGGTCTCATCCTAACTAATTATGGCCCTCCGGCCAGGCAGTCTATCGTCCTGGTGACTGCGGCTTATCTTTCAATTCGTGCTTGACATAACAACTTCAACATGAAAATCCAGCGTCCTGAACGTCATAAATCCTTTTTCGAAGTCCTTCACAAAATGCATCTGGTCTCTTTTAAAATGTCTTTTTCACCGTAGCTTAACGTTACATCGTGCAGTGTATGCAAGTCAAACAATATCTCAGAGCATTACCGTACTTATGCCAATATGGAGGCCGAAAATCCTATCTCAAAAGGCGTACTTTGAAAATGGTTTTATATTATGAGAAAGAGACCGTATATTTCACAATGTATAAGATGTGACAGAAGGTCGAATTTCATTGACAACAAAGTATTGTTTATCCTTTAACAATGCTTTATTTCGCTCAACATGTTTGGCGTCCCTCTCATGCCTTTTCAGAAGAACTTCAAAGAAAAATCACATCCTCATAATCAGGAAAGCTTTATCTGGCCAAGAGAACCCTTGGTCTGACTAGTTTTACGTGCGAAAGGTCCTCCGAGGTTGATGCCGTGATTTATAGTTTAAGTGTTCCTGAAGATCGTCAAAGAGAATTATTAAAGGATAATTTGTATTTAATGAACTTTGACCTTCTGCCACAGAAAATGTGAAAAGACGTGTTTAAAATTAGTAAATTTCAGGAATAATTTTACTAATTTATTTGAGCATCAATAGCTGCCTCAATGCGTTATGAATTGAGCCAATACTCGAAGTTTGACTGTAGCCTAGAGTATTTTAGGAATGTGGCCTAGAGAGAAGAGCCGTCAAAGAGGAGAGCATGCCATTGTGAGAGTAATGCATTGTGGCATGGAAACAATGACGAAGGAACAAGCCGAATGTGAAGCTGCAGATAAGGCAGGGAAGTCCCCAGCCGACGGGCCCTCTGACGGGGGGTGGATTTTCTTCAAACATACCTTCTAGGATATACACACAAAATTTAATAATGTCATAGGAACTGTACCTGCTTAGCTTGTTTCCGTATAATATCCATATTTATCTGATTTGGAAAGCTTAGAATACCAAATTTTAAACATTTTGGAAGTTGGAATGCACCATTGGTGCCTATGTCCTATTTTACTTGGTCCTATGTAAATGTATTTCTGAACCTAATTGAGTAAAAAATATATTAAGCTTTTGAATGAATTTACTTGGTGGTTAACACCATGATTTCGCAAATGTTTTTAAGGTTCGCCAACTAAATTTCAGCAACATTTAGTACAAAAACCCACAATCCTGAAGAATTTAATTTCAAACCCCTTCATGGCAAGAAATGAAATGTTATCAAACGAATAAAGTAAATATATTTTTCTTCAAATGGGTAAATCAATTGAAAAAATAATTAAATTAACTCCCCACCCCTCGAAAAAAACAGCTTGAGAAGGGCAGGTGGAGTGGTAACTAAAGTACAGAGAGTGATAAAGTGGTAAATGAGAATCATAAAAGATAAAAGGATCTATCCAATATTATCAACGAATATAAATAATTAAAAATTAAATATAAAAGAAATAATTTCATTAGTCTAATAGGGAAAATATATAAACCAAGAAAAAATAATTGTACTAATAGTTGAATTCAGAGATTAAAAATTGTCTGTACTTGTAAATGACTTGACGAGCACTTCCCAATTTTTAAATATAGTTCTTCCATTAATTCTTCTCTGCAAGAAATTAAATATCCTGGTTGTCAATTAAGAACGGTTTCATTTTTTTAAATATTTTCCAGTTATTAAGCTTAATACTAATTTCAACTATGTTTTCATTTTATTTTTTCGTGCTCACACTGTGTTTAACTCTAATTGCCAATACTCTCAAGGGATAGAAATAATTATTTAGGAAAATACTATTACTGCCGAGCGAAAATTTTAATAAAATAAAACAGCAGGTTCCTACATTATATCCAACATATTGCGGCTACGGTGAAGTGCACTATTTTGCCCCGACCCCTTCAATTATACTCACATGCATAGATGTGCCTCCTGCGCTTTGAAGAATATTGCTATCAAGAATTTGAAGAAATGAAGAATGTCCTAAAAATCATTAAAAAAAAAAAAAAAAAAAAATCTCCCTAATCATAATAATGCAAGCAAAAAAAAACAAGGACAAATAATATTAAAGTAAACCTTGCGATTAATACATTTCACAAAGTACTCCCTCTATATCGATCGGTAACGGGAGGGATAAAAGATTAATTAATTATACCCTAGTTGCGGGGATTCGGGGATGTTGGGTTCAATTTATGAGCGGCCCGTTCCAAGATGGATGAGGAGCAAAAAACTGAGTGATTTATTACAGCCTACTGTAGAAAGGATGAAGACATGATCATTCGTTATTAAGGAGCCGTTAGCCTAATAAAGGCTTCCTTACTGTGCTCATCAACATTATAACGAGTTATAATATATATATATATATATATATATATATATGGTCCGTTGTAGCAATTTTTAGAATTTTCGAAGTCATTTTTAGCACTTTCCTCCGAAGGAAAGTAGCTATTGAGGTTGGACTCATGACGGAATTTTTGAAAAATTTCTTCAAATCTTTATCGATCCTACCTAGTAGACACCGAAAATGACCCCCGTTAAAATTTATATATATATATATATATATATATATATATATATATATGTGTGTCTGTTAACACGATAGCGGCCAGAGTTTTTGTTTTTTCGTCACGAAACTTAGTATATAGCATTCAATTAGCAAACGATTGAACGAGTTCGTTAACCACCAAAGTCGGTCCACCGGAAGGGGGGGTTTACCCCGAACCCAAAACACTAATTTGACTATGTCAGCCGTAATATTTGTTATATTTCAACGAAACTTGGTGTTCGTAGTGGTAATATAGAGAGAAAAGTGAGATATAAAAATGAACTAAATCGGTTCATTAGAAGGGGGGGTTTACTCCGGACCCACAATACCAATTCGCCACTACCAGCCGTGATTTTTGGTATATTTCAACGGAACTCTGTATTCGTAGTGGTAATCCACAGGTAAATAACTGTTGTAAAAATAAACTAAATCGGTTCATTAGGAGGGGGGGTTTACTCCGGACCCACAATACCAATTCGCCACTACCAGCAGTGATTTTTGGTATATTTCCACGAAACTCGGCATTCGTAGTGGTAATCTACAGGTAAATATGTGTTGTAAAAATAAACTAAATCGGTTCATTAGTAGGGGGGGTTTACTCCTGACCCAAATTCTTAATATACTTATACCGGTCGTAATTTCTGCTGTATTGTAACGAAACGCGGTATACGTCGTGGATAACTCATGAGAAAGAAGTGTTGTAGAAATGAGCTGAATCGGTCAATCGGAAAGCGGGGGTTTAATTTGTAATATATTTCAATAGAAAAGCCCGTCAGAAGTAGGTTCACAAAGCCGCCGCAAGGAGCGCTTTCTACCACTAGAGTGACTGTATCCTGTTCCTGCGTTAGATCAAAATACGATAATATGAGGTTTTTTGTATTTATTACGAAGTGTAATAGGTACCATGTGTAAACATAACTCTGGAAGCAAATTATTAATTGATCAGTTACTCATTACAAATTTAAAAGAGAACTATTCATGTTTTTATTTTATTTATGTAGGATATTTTAAGCAAATTGTTCTGGAAAGCAATCTACACTACCCAAATTCTGAGGAAAGTGCTTAGTTATGCAGCTCCTGCGTGACAGACTTTTTTTATTATTATTAATCTTTAATGTAATATTTACTTCAATCATTAATTCTTAATTTTAACAAAAAATATATTTAATTCACAAAAAAATGATATTAGGTTTATATCTTTTTTTACTCTATATTTACAATTACTTTATGAAATATAGATATAATCTCAGTCATGAGTATGCCATTGGAAAAGGAAATAATTTTAGTGCTTTTAAGAGATTGGACAGCTTGCAGACTATTTCTTTGGAAAGTAGTGATTGTTTATAGACAAATTAAATAGGATTTAAAAAAAAATTAAACTAACCTTGAAAAAAAGGGTTTATAAGCAGAGAACATTGTGGTTTTCCACAACAAACACATTTTTTTTTATTTATATCATTTTGAAAATATATTTTTTGTCTATTTGAATTTAAATCCAGATAATCCTTTTTTTTTTTCTTGGCTGAGGCTGCTGGTATTTACTTGATACCATGGTTTGTTTGACTCAGATAGTCGGCTTACCGTTATATTTATTTGAAGACAGTCATTTTATTGTCATAGAAGGTTCAAAAATGTACACGCACTACGACATCAATTTTCGTATCACACCTACGGCCGATGCCTATTTTGGCATGCCAGTTTTTTATTTAGTTATATTTTTCTTTTCAACATTTTTTTTTTTTTTATTTAGGAAGAGAATTCGTTCCATATAATTATACAAATATTATGCTTTACAATTATTCATACATGTGAAAAACATTTTTTTCAGAATGTCGAAAAATAATTCTACGAATGACGTCATTTAAGATGAAATATATTTTACTTAAAGTTTATTTATATCTCAATGCAGACCTTTAAATACGCGTCGATAAATTTTACCTGAAGCTATTGATACCAGAAAATTATTGAAACGTAATGAATTTTCCCAGAAAACGAGCATAACTCATTCCTTACATAGATGCACCCAGAAAGAGTTACCATCGGAAAAACTCAAGGGACGATCAATAATCCCGACGCAATTTTCCTTAGAAAATTTCGGGGGGGGGGGGAATGAAAATGAGAGAAAAACGTGAAAATACTAAAGGAGACATAAAAAATAAATAACAGTCGGAGAGGAAGAACGAAAAATGGAAGAATTGTTAAATTAAGTGAAAACAAAAGGGCCTTTTTCATATTTCTTCTCATTCAAAGGAAAAAGGAGACAGTTCACAAATTAAAAGGCATTGCAGACATTTTCTCAGGGCTGAAGCGGTGGTATATTTTCTAAAGCTATAATTTTTCAATTAATTTGAAAGTAATTGTTTTGTTTATTACAGTTAAAAGGAAAATATAAATGCTGGTTTCATTTTTCTCCTAATTAATTTTAATAAAGCCATTCAAAGATTTACTAAATAATGGAATTATAAACTAATTTACACTTATTTAAGTAATTTCCTCTTTTGAAAGCTATTGAAAATTATGAAAAATCTCACATTGAACTACAAAGATTTTTATACGTGAGGGCCTGAGAATGGAAATTATTAACTCATTGCTGGTTACTTTGTAGAAATTCTATAAAGGATGAACTTCTAGCGTAAACGAGAAAAGTCTTCCTTTGTCGCTAACCACAAAACTATGTTTGGACAGTGGGGCAAGTGACCACCTATTTAGGAGAGCAAAATTCCGATCACTCATGGTCACTTTCGTAATAAAATGAAACACTAGAAAGAGATAAGTCGTGAACATTTGGAGCCATTAAAGATTGAATTTGGACGAGCAAAGGGATTCAGGGGGGATTCAGGAACAAACAGTAACAACAAAATCTAATGATAAGCGTAGAGTTTTTTTTTTAGATTAAATGAGTAGATTTTAATTTTTAGGAACATAATTATATAGGCGGATAAAAGTTTTGTCCGCCAAACGTCAAACAGCTCTTTTCGTGGAATCACCTAAAAATTGATGTTTAAAAAGTTGGATGAGGTTGGTTACTAAATCATTACGCATCAACTACCATTACTCCAGAAAGATATTTTTTTTTTTTTTTTTTTTTTTTTTTTTTTTTTTTTTTTAAATTCGTACGTAATCTAGCCTAATATTGCAAATTATGTACACTTCTATGCTTTTAAATTTGACGCGTACAAGGCACGTACTCGTGCTTGGACATTACCTTGCCCTTCACTATCGCACAAACAACTGTTTTGAAGCTTATTAAAAAACTAGACTTATTTGTTGCAAAAAAATGTTGGCTCTGACCTCTTTGCTTGTCAACAGTGAGCATATTGTTTTTGAACCCCAAGACACTTGTGTTAACATTGCTTATAGTATTCATCTGTAAATGTGAAATTTATTTTTTGACTTTTGCTCTCCTAAATCGGCCATTTGCCTCACTGTGCGTTGGTTGCTGACTTAAAATTAGTCATAAAGCTTTGAACTGGAATAGAATAGGTTAGCTGAGAGAATGAACATTCGGAATTATTTGTAAAACGTATTCGTGTGCTGAGAGTAGTGTTGTTAAAAGCGAGCCCTGACTAGGGGCTTCAGGCCTGAACCTTGAACCTAACCTCTACAGCCCGAGCTCTGAGGGCTCGATGAAGGCTCGGGAGTGAGGCTTCAGCCTAACCTTATCAAGCCCTGAAGGTTCTCCCTCAAGCCTTGAAGGCTCGGCCTTGGAGCCCTGGGAAGGTAGAGCTTTGGCAAGGACGGTTATAGTAGAATAGTAGTAGTAGGGCAGTGTTGCCATCACGGTCTCACAGAAGAGTTTATTTTTTAGGAAAAGTTACTATTTTTACCCAATTAGTGATCCATATAATTAGTTTATCAATGAAATGGTGAATTTAATTGCCAGCGAATGATTTCAATGTGGCAGAAAGAATTTAGGACGAATCTACTAAAGTATATTTCATGAAACAGCTGTTTGCCCACTATCCGCCATTTTGGAAATGAAAAGTAAAAGGCTTCAAAGCATGCGCCTTCGCCCGAGGCGAGCCTTGAAGACTCGCGCCTTCTACCAAGCCGAGCCTTCAAGGCTCGCGCCTTCTATCGAGCCCTGTCCAAGCTCTGAGAGCTCGAGCTTTTAGGAGCCGCGCCTTCTAGCCTTAAAGGCGCGCTCTTTTACAACACTAGCTGAGAGGCAGTTTGTAATAATAAATACGGATCCTGGACTAGAAGACAGGGGGGAGATTGGCTCAGTAGGTAATCAAACTCAAGATCTGGAGTACAAAATGAAGTTTTAGTGGTTACCCCCCGGCTTACCTGAAGAGCAGGAAATCGTCCAGCCTGAGGATAGTGCTGACCATCTCCCTATTGTGCTGTATGGTCAAAGATCAGGTACCACTACAGTATCTGCACTTCTGGACCGTTGTGGACGGTCGCGGGACTGGTAAGGACATGCAGGCTCTAGGAAGCACACCTTCGAACCAAAACGCGTGATTGCTCGACTTCGTTTCTTAGATTAGATACATATGGTTTTGGATTATAATTTTTTTTTTTTTTTTATTACTTCTTTAAATTATTATTCCCAGTCTTAGCGATCTTCTCACCCTAAGACATCGCTTCTACTTTCTACGACAATGTAAGTCTATGTTTACTAAGGTTTGTAGTGTAAGCATCGAAGGACTTATAATAAACATGTTGTAGCGACATTGGAGGCATCACTTTTCCTATTGGTAAATGAAAAATGTTTATTTTATTATTATAATAACTTGTCTTTATTAAAAATACAGGTTATAGGCCTAGTTTCTAGCCAAGACGAAAATGATGAAATAAAAGCTAAAACTCCTAGTGAGAATCAAACCAACAACCCAGGCACGGAATGTTAACGCCTTAACTCTTCCGGCCACCATGTGGGAAATAAAGAGAGCTAAAGGATACTTCCACAAGCACAATATGTCTTCCTAAATAAGGATTCAGAGTACAACTTCCCGTATCTTGGGGTTTTATCCTTTTTCTTTTCCCTCCACCTTTTCAGAAAGCAACCCTCCAAGTAATGTCCCTCATCCACTCTATCCGTCTATTATGTGGCCTTTTCCGAAAATAATAAATTGTTTGTAGGGTCCCAGCGGGAGGGCTAGATAAAAGGATGTAATTTTTAGCCCTGCGATCGGTGGGGAGGCGCCTCATGAAAAGGACCGCGGGGCCACCGACCGCTCTAGGCGGACTACAATGCTCCATTGTAGTTCTTGTCGGATAAAAGCTCAAGGTCAACGTTTTTAGTTTTTTTTCTTATTTTGTGTAGTGACCTCTTAAGGTTTGTTTACGTTTGGCCTTAGGTTCGATTTCAGGGCGTCGCTCTTCTCGAATGTCATTATAATAATGTTGCAGCCAACGGCCATAGTCACGTTGAATGCACCGGTTCTCCTTGATCACCGAAGTTGAGCAACGTCGGGCGTGGTCAGTACCTGAATGGGTGACCGACCACGTGCTGTTGGTATTATAATAGGGTGGCAACCTGTAGATAGCCCGGCTTTAAGAGCACGACAGTTGATACGCCGTTAAACACGAAAAAAAAATATTGTTGCTCTTGTATGTTATCTTGAGATTTCGGAGGGTAGTATGGAATATATCGCACTAGTATTTCTATAGTGACACCACTCAGAAATCGATGTTTTTCAGTTATGACTGTGAAAGACATGGTAAATATCTCTTTATCAACCATCAAAACTGTATGTACCTAGCTTCAGAGCTTGAACGCCAGAAGGCACTTGTGTCACCCTTCCTGTCTTAATGCTGTGCCCCCTACATAGGCAAGAGTGACACATTTTCAGCCGAGTTTTATTTTGAGTTGTGTGGCCTTACAAATACTAATGCGATATATCTTCACAAATTTGTGAACATAACTCTGTTATCACTTTACATCAGAATTCGTGGCTTGACAGATCATTACCACTTATCATTATTATTAGAAGATGCATTATTATGGATACCCGCTGAATACGTGCAGTACTATTTTTTTTCAGTTTTATATTTTTTAGGATATCTATGATATTACGGCTTCCTAATTAAAGAAATTAAGACACAGTTCCTACTTTTCAGGAACTTCTTTTCTTATAAATTTTAGGTTTTTTAAGTTTGAGAAATTAAATATTCTTCTTTGATAGAAAAGAAGTTCCTGATATGTAGGAACTTTGTCTTAATTTCTTTAATTAGGAAGCAGTAATATCATAGATATCCTAAAAAATATAAAACTGAAAAAAAAAATAGTACTGCACGTATTCAGCGGGTATCCATAATAATGCATCTTCTAATAATAGAATAATAAATGAAGGGGTCGGGTCAAAATAGTGCCAAGCAACGTTTTTAGTAAACCTTAAATGTAGCTGCTGTTTGTTAGATATTATGTGAGAATATCTGTTGAAATGGTTAGGGGAAACAAGATTAAGAAGCGTACAGAGCTTGTAGTTATATTTTAGTAGCTGTTGCATCATACACTGATAGTCCCACATAATATCCAACGCATAGCAACTACAGAGTTGTGTTAAAAATGTAGCTTTGCACCATTTTGCTCCAACCCCTTCAATGATTCTCCTTTATTGGAACGAAATCAACGCCTATCACTGCAGATATATAAACACATATATGTATATATATATATATATATATATATATATATATATATATATATATATATGTTTTGTTTTAAGTTTCTTCGCTGGGGTTGATATGATTGATTTGTGAGACGGCTTCTCTCTCCAGCGGTGTTCTTCCTCTCCTTTGCGCAATATTTCGTCGGGTTCATCTCCGACTTCTTCGGGCTGCTATCTGTCGTCCTCGGTGGTTGTCAAGGGAATGATTTTTTCCCGGAATTTCCCTCCTTTATAGCCCTACTTCGTAGGCTATGCGGGCCAATGGTGTAGGGGGCCTACACCATTGGCCCGCATAGCCTACGAAGTAGGGCTATAAAGGAGGGAAATTCCGGGAAAAAATCATTCCCTTGACAACCACCGAGGACGACAGATAGCAGCCCGAAGAAGTCGGAGATGAACCCGACGAAATATTGCGCAAAGGAGAGGAAGAACACCGCTGGAGAGAGAAGCCGTCTCACAAATCAATCATATATATATATATATATATATATATATATATGGGTTATCGAAATTCATAAAATTTCAACCATCTTTGAAGATGGTAGAGCGCTTAAAGAATACCGAAAATAAACTGAAAGGAAGAATATTATGGCAAGTATAGTCCGAACTCCAATAACAATATTGTAGGAATTGTGTTAATCCACCGCTGAGACTTTATCCAACGTAGGAACGTGTCGGGGGAGTGTAGCGCGGTATAATTCGACAATTAGGGACTTCGAACTATAAATCAGTGGGAGACAGTGCTCGGAACAGCGCTGGGGTTCAAAGCTTTGAACTACAGATCAAATGTTTGGTAGTAACCAATAATAATATGTTATTATTTTTAACTTGTGTTTGTTATGGTCACTTGCGTTCCAAAACACAATTATTTTACTTCTACATTCGCCTTTTTCACATTGACCATCGCCAGTAGATCGAGAAGCGTGAAATGACTAGAGAAAGGGTAGACTTAGGATTGCCCATCCAAGATTTACACAAAAGGACCTAAGCAGAAGACGGGATAAACCATCGCGTGAAATTAGTATTTCTGAATACACAATAAAACGTTTTTTGGAATGCATTTAACAGATAAATTAGTATTTTAGTAACACAACGTTTGCAAATAAGAAACATATTCGTCATAGTATTTTCTTCGAGCGAACGTCGAGTAAACGGATGGAGCTATTTCCACTTAGGATACTGTTACCTTTTTTGGCGCTTAAAATCTTCCTTCTGTTTTAAATTTCAGTTTATATCTCTCAAGAAATATTGAAACCTACCAATTAATACTTTTATCCCTTTACGAACGGCACCCGTGATATGAACGGAAACGAGCAAAGATGACGCAGTCCCGGCAAGTCGGACGTTTTTTATTGATAATAATACCGCAAGACATTGGTAAAAACAAACAGTTAAACGAACCGAGAAATGGTCGACGAAGAATTATCGAGGGCGGCCAGAAACTTTTACCCTTCTACGAGTTTATTCCTCCTCTGGAAGAGGGCGGGGATTCAAAGCCAAATATTTGTAGAGCTCCTGAAACCCAGCTAAGTATACAAATTATAGCAGACTCTAATTCCGGAACGTTTTGAGGCTTGAGGCTTATCTGTTTAGGGGAGGGTCCGTATAGGGTACTAATCCTTTATCTGTTCGGACTCCATGGATTATCCAAAATATATCTACATCTGTCCTGTCTCATAGACAACATAAATTATTAACTCTATCTGCGTATATGTACCTATATTAAATACATAACGTCAATATTTTCCCTAGCTTGTTACTTCTGTCTGAGTATGTATGACCAACCAAAATTTAAATAAACGTTTCAACTTGAATGTTTTTTTTTTTTTTTTTTTTTTTTTTTTTTACGGCACGTCGACAAATCTTGGCCATTAGCGCCGACATCCAGGGTGCAACCAGGAATTTTCTTAGCGAGCCCAGAGATGAGAAAATTCCTGTCGCCGGTGGGAATCGAACCCACCATCTCCCGCTTATGAATCTAGCGCGCTAGCGACTAGACCACGGGAGACACCTCAACTTGAATGTTATCAACACATTTCAAACAAAAAACACACCAAATACAGCCTAAAACAAATTTCTTTATGTCAAAGAAATTTAGTCCGTTATAGATTAAGCCCTTAATTAAGGCTTTTGAGAGAACTTTAACATTTTTTCAATACTTCTAAGTATACTTGACCAAAAAGATAGGTTTTGTAGCAGCAAGAGACTAAGAGAAAGCATGGTTGCTAGGGAGTTGCCTAAGAGAGCAGTATCTAGCAACCAGAAGTTCTAAATTAACTATTCTACACAATGCAATAGAGTCTTGAGTCTTCTATCTGCTGCGCTACTGTTCGAGGTCCAGGGAGCAAATGCAGCAGCCTCCATGAAGAATGGCGTTCTATGGCAAGTACCCTTCTCAATTTCTGGACAATTGAATATTTGTTTATTTTTCACGGCCAGTCACAATTTTGTACATACGTTATTTGTTTTATTTTACGTTCAATTATATCATGCTTGTTTTCCATAAGTTTATTTCTAGTTTCCTTTGTTTAGTTATAATTTATGAACTTGCAAATTCTTGTTGGGACCTTCTGATTTAAATAACCCATAAACGAGCACATTACCTAACACTTTTAACATAAATCAAAATTTAGAACACTTGAGTAATTCGAAACAACAAACTATTGGACAACGCAGCCAAGCCTTAAGAGTCCAATTGGCTCTGTCTACTGCTGTCATAGACTAGAAATTGCCTGGCATCCCTACTTACTGTATAGAATTGATGAATGGTTGCCGAAGACGAGTAACAGAGAACATTTCTTATTTGCTAGAAGTAGTACTGAGACATGCAGAATCCCCCTGAACAAATCTCAATAAGCAAAAATCCTAAAGGAGTGTACAAATATCAATTTTCATTACATGCAGCTACATATATATGCTCTATATAAATCGTCTTGTACCATCTTCCGTTGCTCTCTCTAATCTGGCGGTCTCCAAGAGGAATGAGTGACGGATCTCGGAGCTAGACCGGCTCGACGGTTTCTGGAAAACCATCCCTTCCTAGCTAACCAAACATTTGTTTCGTGGAATTTCATTAAATAGAAGTCAAAGGAGGCATATACTATGTTTCGTTTTAGAAGCAGGAACTTGTGTTTTTACTGAAAAGATAAATGTTTCTATTATTGCACCAGGGGCTGGAACGGCTGATTTTAGCCAATCTAGTTCGAAAATTCGTCGCAAGCGGAGTGCAAGTTTTAAACTTTTTTTTTTTTTTTTTTTTTTTTTAATTTTCTCTGTTATGGCCAAGAAGGTAACTCTGTTGATCGCGCAGAAGTTTCAGCAGTCATTATATGAGGATATTATAACCTCAAATAATAACATTTTTCAAATACATAAGTGACCGCTTCCAACTGAATTATCTAATCCTCGCGATTTCTCTAATCTGACTGTACACCAGTCCCGACAACGGCGGTTTAGGGAGAGTGTACTGTATATGTATATATGTGTATTTTGTGTGTGTGTGTGTGTGTGTGTGTGTGTGTGTGTGTGTGTGTGTGTGTGTGTGTGTGTGTTTGTATCTATTCACGAATATATTAATTTATATACCCAGAAGAGATGGTTGATCGTAGAGTATACGATGTAGGATCTATTACAATAGTTAAATACCATTAAATTTTATAATAAAAATGAGTTGTAACATCAATAAATTTAAATTCGAAATAAAAAAAAAATACCTATACACAAATTTCTACGAAGCTAGCAAGAGCTGCTACTGTTTCTAGGCGTAAGTAACAAATAGAAACAAAAGTAAGAATGATATTCTCCAAACGTTCGCCCCTAGGCGTCCTGCCCTAAATGGCCATTTATGCCAATATATGTATATATGTCTATTTAGAGTATTTTATCGTTATAAAATGTATAACGTAAAACCTCTCTACAGGAAAAGGTCAACTTTGCATCATTGACTTTGAGTCCAGCCGAGCTGCGCACTTGGTCTGCAGAAGAAACCACTTTCTGGTACTGAATTAGTTACCGAAGTAATTTCACCAACAAGGACCCTCATACATAAAAGAAGCCGACTCTCTAGATCAAAGCTTTTCATTAAAGCTAAACCCTTCCAGGGAACACACCGTGAAAAAAAAAATAGGGGGCAAATAAAACGCCACGGAATACATTTGATTACACGAAGCGGGCGGTGTGTGGCCTCTGATGAATTTATTATGAGATAGAGTTTGTATGCCTTTAACATGAAGAATTTTAAATGATTTTTTTTTTTCTACTTCTAACTCAAAAAAAAATAATAATAAATAATAAATTCATTAAAACATAACATAATATGTAATAAATCAAACTTAGATCTCATATCAGTGAATTTACAAGAGGAAAAAATTATAGGACTTGTACTCAGATAAAGAGTCATTGTCATGTGTCAAAAAAATGTACATGTGTTTTGTCAAATTTTAGTCAAGTTTGCTTTATCTGTATTGTCATTAAATATAGGTTCCATATATTCTCTCTTGGTCGGTCAGTCATTGGTTACTTTGATTCTCTGGTTGTTTTTTGTGTGTTAGTCCAAGTTTATCGCCATTCATATCTTAGGTATGTTTGGCTAAATTAATCTTATTAAAATGACAAAATTAATGTTAAAAAAATGATTTTTCAAAATGAAAGAACAGGAGAATCTGGACATCATGGTCATCCAAACAAAACAAATAGTTTTTTCTTTTTGTCGGCGCACCAATATCTAGGTCATTAGCACCAGGCTATCAATAGGTTACGATCCTTACTAAACATCCATGGTGCAGGAGGGAATTCTCTCAACGGGCTCCGAAATGAGAAAAATTCCTACTGTATGTAGGCGGGACTCGAACCCCCATCACCCAAATGAATGCAAACGCGAGGCTTCGTTGTTTCAATTTGCTTAACAGTAAAATTGGTATACCTACATAAGGTCATAGCAAGACCAACAAAAAGTTTGAACCCTAAGTACATAGTGAGCTTACGTTTTCTTGGGAATATAGGATTTATGGAAGAGCGGAAAAATGACGAATTTTCTGTGACCATTAAGACCTTCAGCTCTAAAATGACTCAAGTCAGCTCATCAAATCTGTAGTCTGTCACGTAGAGAACATGGCTAAACTTTTGCGATGATTTACGGCTAAATCGGAGTAGGAAAAGGGGAATTCTCCCGAGGTGAAGCGGTTTACACATTCAGCGAATTGGGGGGATGTAGGCGAGTCCAAAAACTAGAATTTTATATATGTGGACATAAGCGATTCCTAGGCCGCTCGATTTCTGGGTTAACATCCTAAGGCCAACCATAAGATTTGGTGTTCTTCTTTAGGGTGGGAAGGGTGCTTCTGCCACTAAAGCTGTATATTTCTTCAGTGCTGCAATAGTGAACGTTTTCGGAGTTGAAGCACAAATCTGTAGGTACCGGTTCAAGCCTTGTATGATTCCTAGCGTCCAAGTCCAAGAAAGGCCGGCTTGTTGGTAGAGAGATGGTGTTTGCACTTGCTATAAATAGTCTTCACCGGCTGGGGGAACACACGAAACCCATTAGCTATATTGAATGCTCCTCAATAGAAGACTCGGGGTGGTCTAGAGATTCTTTGAATGAACCTACGGGGCGATCCCTTCTTCTGTGCAACTCGTATCAATACAGGCTATCCTTTTACTGGACACTTTTCCAGCTGAGCTCGACCCTTTGGAAGAAAAACATTCTTCCAAAAACAGTATAAATAGTTTGGAAATTATCTCTATTCAAAATGTGTGGAATTGTGTAAGAGGAAAAGTGAGAGAAAGAAAATATTGACGCAGAAGGAAGGAAGAATAATTACATTAATGACACTTGCCAGCAAATTTTTAGACAGATGGAAGAAAATTGGCACATTTAATATGTTTATTTTTGACGACGGTTCTTAAGATGGACCAGGTATCTAACTTCCCTTTTTTTTTATGCAGAAATATTCTAGAGGGCATACATTTTTAAAAAAGTCCTGGAGCCGTTTCAATACACCGAGTTTCAATCGGCAAAATGTTTTCGAAAGTAGTAGTAGTATTTTTTTTTTTTTTGAGGTTCCTGTGGTCTAGTGGCTAGCGCCTTAGATTCATGAGCGGCAGATGGTGGGTTCGATCCCCACGGCGTCAGGAATTTTCTCATCCCACGGTTCGTTGGGAAAATCCCTAGCTGCACCCGGATGTCAGCGCTAATGACCTAGTTGTCGAAGCGGCGTAAAAAAAAAAATTTTAAATTGTTTTTCACGATATATTCATCGTTATTCTCCTGGAATGTAAAGGTCATAAGTGCATTTTAAGCTACAACAAAAAATCATATAATATAATTTTATTTTCATACTTATTGCTATTTTTAAAAGCATCTAATACATTGTAACAATCCTAAATAATGCGCCATTTTAAGAAATTTTATTAAAAATCGTTTGACGCCTTGAGAATGTCTCTAGCGTGAATAAATTCGGAGTTATTCGATTGTCCGGTTGAGCAAAATAAGAAGAGGAAAAATGTGATTTTTTTTTTTTTTTTAATATTTAAAAGAACAGTATGTTACGGAAATTTTTTTATTTACGCTTTCATCAATTATTAATATTTGTGTTGTTATAAAGATGGTCCCACAAAAATTAGCTTGCCCCCTCTCAACCATCTTTACGTTTTATTTATGAGCCCTAGACTAAATGTCAAAAATCTAAATTCTAAAGTTTCTTACGAACAAAAAACAATTTTGGACAATAAAACCGTTTTAAGATTTTTTTATCGATAAATAAGTAAATAATGAGATTATATATATATATATATATATATATATATATATATATATATATATAGTCTTGCACATCTAGTCCTCCTTGACAGAAGCAGATTCAAATATATAAAATAATATGTAACAATTGATGTAATAATAATATCATCCATGTAATAATAGTGACACGAACCATACAATTAAAAAAAAAATGAAATTTCCTCCTCAAACTAAATAACAAATTTACAAGCACATAATCTGAAGATTATAATTTATAAAAAGTATTGCATAATAATAATAATAATCATGCAGATAATTAGATTGAAAATGGCTTATAGCCGAAACGTGTCTACAACAACAAAAATGTAACAGAAAATGTAACATAAATGAAGACTGAAGTTGGTAACTGAAGCAGTTACCAAGTACCTACAACATATTAGCTTTCAACTTATCTACATATATATATATATATATATATATATATATATATATATATATATATATAAATGCGGCCTCTATCTCTACGAAGGATGGGAGGAAACGCGCTAAAATTTGGTTAATTTTTGTTATCATAGACCACTCCTGTGCTCAAACGAGGATATAAAATGTTTGATATTATGTTTGATTGACCTTGATTTTTCCATACCATTTTTCACGAATTCCTGTATCATGTAATGACATTATTAAATCATATTGTACTGAAACATGAAAAGCATCAACCGGAAATCAATAGTATATTTTGTAGAATTAGAAGAGTTTCATGGTTAATCTTCATCAAGAAGTTTTCCGTAAGAAATGTAACGGCCGGAAGTGGGAAGTTACATTTCTTGTAATAAAGCACCATAAGTCATCCTAAAATAGAGCCATTAGAGGAAGTTTGCATAAATACACGAGGGAAAAGGCCGTCGAGGATTTCTTCGAGAAGGAAACAGTTTGGCAATATTGTTTTCATTAAACTCCAACAATCTGTTGCTCATTTTATGTTTTACGGTCCAGAAAACTCAAGAAGTTTATGTTATTACTGTCCTCCGTTAGATGCTTATTATTATAAATGTGGAGTCCATTCTCCGTAGTATATTAAAAGTTTATCTATCGATATTGTACTTTAGGTAATTTAAGATCAAATATAAAAACAGTTAAAATTATATATGTATTTCATGGTAATTTTTGTGTACCGGAGAGTTGATAAGTGCATTTACTTATAGTTGATTAATTATAAAAAATCAATTAATGCTTCGTACATATAGGGTCTAGCAAAAAAAAATCTGTGAGTGAATTGATAAAAAGTATTATAAATTTGCCATCTTGGACAGTTTATTTATATCTACGGTAGTCAAATTTGTTTACACATTTAGCCATATCAATCATTAATTGATTAATTAAGATATATTTTAGTCACTGTGTTGCTGATTCCATTGTTGAAAAATAGATTTAAATAATTTTTCACCTAAGCATGAATTTCTGGGTTATTTAATAATATTTTTAATACTTCTGCATTTTGCTTCAGAAAAATTTAAGAAGATAATTCGAATAGATTTCAAACTTTTCTGTGCTGATTTCATAAAGCACTGGAAAATAAAGGAAAAAAAAAAAAAAAGAGAAGAGTTTTAGAATATTCATTTTTTTTTTTTATGTATGGTTTTGTAGTGGGTGTAAGGCCTAAACTGATGGATGTGAGAGTTCCAATAAATTGTAGTATATAAACAACGCGCGGGACAAATGTTAAATATAAAATCTTTAAAAACAAACTTTAAACGTTCCTTCCTTTCTTTGGGTGCCCATGACCTCCCGCGGTTGAATACACCTTTCAGAACGATAAAAAAAACAACTTTTTTCTTTTTCAATGGGCCTTGAAATGAGAAAAATACCTGTCGCAGGTTGGACTCGAACCACCTTCTCCCCTTCAGAATCCAAGGCGTTAGCCACTAGACCTCGGGTGACCCTCCAAACTTATTATTATTACTATTATTATTTTATTTACATTTTGTTTTAATGAGAAAGGTGTTTCGCGTGCGACATTGATTATGTAGATTTGTACCAGAAATATATCAAGTTCCAATCCGATGAACAAGAATTTGATATGAACTGATTAACATTTTGGATTATCTTACTAGGGACTATCAAATCCGTGTAGCCACGTAAACGACGAAGAGAAAAATAGGGGGAAAATATAAAGAGAAAAAAGAAAGATTGGTTTAAGCTAGTTCTTTTCCTCTTCGCTCTGATTAAAGTAAGAAGCCGAGGCATACTGCTTTAGTTCACTCCATATTCTCCCTCAGAAAGAAGGTTGGATCTAACTTCTTTCCTCGTTTTACATTACTGGGGTTTACTCGACTCCGGGGGCTGTATTTTGGCTAGATATCAGGACAGCCAATAAGTTTGTCCGCATCAAAAGACCCATAAATGTCGAATCATTTGACACTTACCTACACTTGACTAATATATTAGTCAGTTTGTCGCCAATTTTTGTTATCATCGAACTCACGTAACTATCCATGGAAAATGAATATCCATGATCAATACGAACGTGGCATTAAAATATTTTATTTTCATGTAACAAATTCATCACATGACCAGCAATAAAAATTAATAGTGTACATACTATCAGTGTAAGGATTCGCCAGAAATGGTTTATAAATATTTAAAGTTGGAGAACGTTTATAAAATATTTGTAGCATCAGGGCCAGAATTAATAGTAGATTTGATGGCAGAATAGAAGGATTATTTCGTGGATTAAAACCACTCGCGAATGACAATAAAGTGCTGGCTTATCGTGATAATGCTAGACCACATACGGCTCGAACAAAACTACAAAACATTGCATTTATATGTGGGATTTTGCCACATTTCAAAATTCTGGACTATGACACGAGTATTTTAAGAAATGAAGAATCCAGAAAACTGCCTGAGTTTTTATGACTGTTTCACACGTTTTCTGGTTTCTAAAACCGAAAAAGAAACTCAAAACTTTCCATTGCCTCAAGTTTTTTTGAACTGGTTTTCTGAATACTTACCGAATGTGTTGGCATTCAGGGAAAACACCAACTTCGCTAGAAGCCGCATGATTGTCAAGCTTATGAATTACATAGGTTTTTGTTGTTGTTTTTTTGTTTTTTTTTTTTTTTTTCATTTTCATATTTAGTCATATTACTTCGAGGTGTGATAGGATTGAAGAAGGCGAGATGTAAGTATGCCCTAATTATCTCATAACATGTCATCAATTTGTTTCTCCCAAACGTCGCGATGCCTTGCTGAATATGATGTACATGTGTTGTGTCTTTTACAAGTTTGTGTTGTTGTTTTCTGTCGATCCCGTAAATTTTGCAGAAATTGAAGCAGAGAAATGGTGCTAGTCAAAGAAGTTAAACATCTAATGTAGCTGAGCAAAACAGTTTTTTTACAGACCTGTTTAATTGACGTTTATTCGCAAGAACGTTACACACAACTAATCATATCGTACGGAAGCAGTCTGCTTTAATGCACAATCTGATTAGCACATTTAAATTCGCCCATTAAGCAAACATTTCTTTGAGAGTTCAACTAATAACAAGCACATGTGAAACCGTAGCCTATATCTCCATCCGAAGATGGCGAGTTACTCCATGGGGTCAAATGATTTGAACTCCGCTTACGTCAGTCGTCCTGGTGAGAACATACTGGGAGCATTCTCCGGTCCTATCTGAGAACGGTTATTCAACGCCGTTCCTTTCATAGCAACCGGAATGCTGATGAATCTGATTTCGGTCTTAGAAGGACGCTTGTAACGTTGCTTGACCCGAATCGTGAACTGGTAGACCTCCAAATATGAAGAAGGAAAGCTACTTAAGTTCTTGGCTTCCTTGAACAAAATAATCTCTAACACTAAGCTCACTTACGAAGTTTTGAAATAACCAATATGATTCCTCAATGTTCCCCAATAACAAGAACAACCGCTTTAAACATAAAGAAAATTAAAAATGATAGGCCTTAAAAAAATTAAAGGGCCACTAACTACTGACCCAAAAACTCAAAAATTTTTAATAATTGTAATTTTTAATTTAATGTCTTGTAAAGGTCAATGAATAAAAGTCCAAATGAACATAATCGTCAATTTACTGAAGTTACTCTACATGTTCCACAGTCCCCGGTACCCTAATCGAACGTAGGCTGTAAATAGAATTCCTTAACATGTAGAGCCAAAATAATAAATTTAAATTATATAAATGAGGACTTTTATTTATTGACCATCTGCATACAGAAGACAAAATTAAAAGATTTCATAAACACTCGCCACTAATGCGATAACCCAATGATGGACGCCATATATAAAGAAAAAGTCCTTCATACAGGAGGAGGTTACTATTTGTATGTTTTTCAGAAAGGTTAAATTGGAGTTTGTTCCTTGTCTTTTAGTTTCTTCTTTATGTATAGTTATATTTTTATGTAAAATTTGTTTATTCGACCATATGCATGTATTTGTTATTTTTATGAGAAGAATTACTAGAATAAAGTATTTTTTGGTACATTCTCAATTATTCAAATAAGGTAGGCAACGCTAAATTCCTGTAGCCTAAAATTGCACAGCAAACATGAATAGTTTTTGTTCTATTATATTTGTAATGAGCGGCTGATTCTATTTTTCTTTATTCTTATTTAAATCTGTTACGGAGTAAATTTCAACTTATAATTTGCTGATATAGTTTTTTTTATATTGTATATATATATATATATATATATATATATATACAAATGATCAGCATGATAATACCAGCGGTCAACAGTCTCATTTTTAAACACAAATGGATCTGCCTTTGACCACCAAAGGCGACAAACCACCAAAACCCCGTTAATTAATTAATTTGAGTACTAATTCAACGTGTTATATAAAACACTTGCTTAAAATAACCTACATAGTAAAAATTAAAAATGTTTCTTAAATGATTAAAAATGTTTCTTAAAGGGTAGAAACGCCCATCATTGTGATATGAAGAAGATAAAATTGATAACCTTGGCGAAAGAAAAGACAAGAGGTGGTTATGATCAAGTTTTTATGATCTCATAAATATGCCCACTAACGAGGGCCAATGTCATACATTGTATAAAAGATGTAGGCCCCTATAAAATATGTATTACATATATTTCTCTTTTATTTCCCTTCCTTTTTATTTTCTCCTCAATTTATTTATCAGCTTTCATTTTGCTTGTATTTCCTTCATTGTATTATCAATAAGATAATTTTATGCTTTTCAATAGTAATAAAATATAAATATGTATTCATTTTAATCGTAAAAATTACAACATTTCCAAACTTGTTTTTTTATTAGTTTTGTTTTCTATTGTAAAATTCACTTTAGCTTTTATATTTGATGAGTAGCTAATATAAAATTTATCAGTTTAATATTGTTACCAGGAAAAAATCAATGGTTGTGGTGTAATCAAAGCGTGTTTTCGTATAATACTTATTCTGGAAGGGAAACCAAAAATATTCGAGCAGAGTTTTCCCAAACTGAGGTGGACGTTTACACAATTGTAGATAAAATTGAGCACAAAAGTTGAGATAATACATCCGACTTTCAGAAAAACCTATAATTCGAACGTTTTGTCATGTTGTTTGGCAGGCCTCTTCAGAAATAAATGCCTAGGGGGGGGGGGGGGGGGGGAAGAAGACCACGATAAATTTTAGGCGACCATGGATAATTGTGATCTATAGATAACAATTATCGATGCTCACCTAATCGTTATCGTGATCATCCTTAATCTTCTAGGCATTTATTACTGAAGTAGCCTATCAGAAAGCATTCCGAAACGCTGTAAATATAGATTTTTCTGGAATTCTGATACCAAACATTCCTTGACTTCTTATCATCGCAATAGCGATTATAATTAATTATAATAATAATTATAATTATCTTATCTCATTCATTTACATAATGAGATGAATTTTCATCTCATTATATAAATTGTATTCGGAAGCCAATTAACGCCAAAACGTAAACGCGCTTGTATTTCCCGCACGATTATGTCCGAAAACTGAAAATGAGTGGACTCTCCTTGTTAATGGCCTTTTTTTAATAACCAAAATTATTCTGTATCATATTTCATTAAAATTAGTTCATTTATGAAAATTTTTTAATGCAAATAGACATATGCTAAAGTATAAATTTTTGCCACTGTTTTACTGAGCTATTGGTTATAACCAAGATATATTACTAGCAATTCCATATTACTTTAAAAACTGGGGTTTCACCCGAAAAAGAGGGAGAAAATCCGGTAAAAAAGAAAAGAAAAAGGTATCAATACGTGTATGCTTCTTGGACTATTAAAAACAACTGACCCATCTGCTTTAAATAAAAAGACCAAATCGCCTTCACGAAGTACAAAACTACAATATGAAAAAAAAATTAAGCCTAAAAAAGGTATAAAGTTTATTTTTTTTATTTTCAGATAAACATATACACAGACAGAGAGCATAAAAAATTCAAGGTTGATTGCGTTGGGCGGTCGTAACTAGGAACAACAACACTAGGTCTCAGCTGGGAAATGGTAAAACAGACGGGAGAGTGGGGAAGATAAGGGAGCTGGTGGAAAACCCTCTGGGAAATCATCTGCTCACCAATTCCCAAGTCGGGGTAGCCAGTCATTAGCCATCTTGGATAATTATCCACAATTTTACTCAGACATACAAACAACAAAGATCTCGGGGTTTCATATTTTCTTGCTCGAACTAATAATAATGCAGTTAATATTTGGCTAGATTATTCCTCTATAGGGAGACAAATCCACTTATATATAGGTATGTATATCATTTCAGGCCAGAAAGGCGAACTCGCCAAATGCAATCGTAGCGAAAAAAGGAACAATTCTGGTCTGAGAAGCTATCTCTGTGCACGAAACCCGCCAGAGTTATTGGTTTTTCCACCAGGAAACCATTCTCTTAGCAAACGATTGAATAATTTCGTGAACCACCCTTTGGAGGGGGATTTACTCCGGTGCCAAATAACCAGTTTACTCACAATGACCATTGGAACTAGGCCTTGGAAGACCAAGGATTATTGGGCTGATGCAATAGCTGTTGATATCTCTAACTTGATGGCGAGAGCTTTTGGAGGAAGCCAACTCAGTTTACGTATTGGCAAAGTGTGTATTAAATTTATATATAGATTTAAGTGGAGCATACAAGATAAGGTTTCATTCTATCCTTTCACAAATTGTCCCCAGGAACGTAGGGAATGTCTACAAAAGGAGAAGTTCATTCTTGCAGAACCAGACCGAGGAAAAGGGACAGAGTGGGAGGAGAAGAGAGTGGGGTGAGCCAAAGAAATTGATAGCTTGAAAGAGAGAATGCACGAGAATTGAGTGTGTGTGTGTGTGAGAGAGAGAGAGAGAGAGAGAGAGAGAGAGAGAGAGAGTGAGAGATGAGAGAGAGAGAGAGAGAGAGAGAGAGAGAGAGAGAGAGAGAGAGAGAGAGAGAGAGAGAGAAGGAAACTCGCAGTACTGGATTCCTACGAGGCCGAAAGTGTTTCTCTTGGTCTACCATTCAGACGACCGTAATAGATGCTCAGACTGCCTTCATTATACCAAAGGATTGTGGGTTGATGTCGTCTTTTTATCTCAGGTACTCTCACGGCAGTCTCCTCTGCTTCCTCTACTAACCTCCATTTTAGTCACTCCTCAAGGTCACTCACTCCAATCCGGGACCTGTGAAAGATTCGTCCGATGCTTGAGCGTAGACCGTTCTGCGCAAAGGCTGGATGGTTGGAGCACAAAATATAGCACAATTAGGAAGAAAGTGATCCTGAACTCTTTATAGGGAAAAATCGCAAGTTATGTGAAGACAAAGAGTGTTACAGATGATGCCTATTTACTCTCCTAAAAGCACCTGTTATGCTGGATTATATAGGAATTATGCCCCTTTAGCGAATTTTCTGTAAGGACCCAGCACACCTGCTAAATCCGCATAACACCTACGAGTATAATTTCGCTTTATAATGTTGTGTAGAATCACTTGAATCATGCACGGAGAGCCACAAGGAGTGCTAATGCTGAAGGTGTCACCAGGTAACTGAGGTAGGAAAGGTTGCCGGAGTGGGCATAATCCCCGTACGGGGATGGAAGTTGGTGTCATTCCCCAGTATAGGTAGTGAGGTGGGCTTGAAGGGATATTCATACTATTAGAACACGTTATCAATAAGAACTGATAGACAGTTCTTGACGCCAACGGTGAACCTGTAAGAGATTTTTTTAACTTTATCCCCATACGCGGATCATAGCCACTAAGGTTTTAAGTTACAAGTGCCAGAACGCATTATAAAAGCATCAACGTGGTGTCAATCAGTCAGAATTATCAGAATTATATTCGAAGAGCCCATACATAAACATCTTAAGTATATAGGAAATTTAGTTCGGTTTATTATTTACCTTCCACTTTAGAACCAATTTTTATATTTCGACTTTTATATTTTAACTAGCTGGCCAATATTTCCTAATGACACCTAACTAATGATCTTCAATTATGGATGTCTCTTATAGCAGAAATAAAACGATTATTCCACAAGCTCTGTATAATGCTATCCACCTGAAGAAGTGTCACAAGGTCCGAAAAAATGTAAGAAAAATATTAATAAATTGACGGACTTGGTAATGTTGTTGAAGGTACTTTCTGCTTGCAAATGAAAAAAGTATCTATATCTTGCCGTGACCTTTTTCTAACCATATTTATGCCAGAGGAATAGTTTACAAACGCATTTTTAAACGTGCTCAAAAGGAATGAGTTTATCCAAGTGGATGTATTCAGAAGTTCCATAAGGGCGACAATGTACACTACATAATTCTTTCTCGACATTATGATTCCCCAAAGAATATAATTTGAAATTAAATACAACACTGAAAGAACAGTAAATAATTGATATTATGCATGAAGATTCGAAGAAATTAATCGATTAAGTTCTTTGAGGAATGCAAGCTCAATGGAAAGAGGTGAAATGTACAAAATGCCACAGCGGCATTGCGGTGCTTGAAGCTCACAGGCATTGAGCTCAGCCGACGAGCCAGTAACTCGCCGATAAAAGACCATATTATGCGGCCTATATAGGCGTAAAGTCACACTCGACTGGCTGCACTTTCAAGTCCATCCAATTGACTTAATTAAGCTGATGAGCTAAAGAGGCCTCGAGGGGAGGCTGATGAAAGGCAGTAAAAACCCCACGCCAATTCCGGCTTCCTGTGGTATACTGGATGAGATGCACTGATTGCATTATCATTGATGGAGTCCGTTATCAGTTCTTATCCATACGCAAGAATATCCTCTCTAATTTAACAAGAGTCTTAATAATATATATTTTATGGAAAATGATGGGGACGAGGTTAGCTCAGTGGTAGAGCACTGGACTAATAAGTTGGAGGTCCTGAGGTTCATATCCCGAGGAAGCACTAAAGATTTTTTTCATATGTTTTTCATATCATTGTATCCTATTTTAGACTTATTTATTCCTGCATGTGTGTTTGTGTGATAGAATGAAAGTATTTATTATTTATTGTTTGAATGTGTGTTTTAACTTTTTATTGACTTGACTTTTAAATAATTGGACAAAATGGGGTTTTATGTTATTTTAATATGTAGTCTCAGGTTTTACGATTGTTTTTTGTTATTATTGTTTCGTTATTTTAATCTGTTTTAAATTGAACCTGTTTTAATTACTGTATTGTGTCACAGGGCATTGAAAATGGGGCTTAGTCCCTGAAAACGTTTTGCCAATAAAACACTTGTGGGAATTTTCGACCATTTTTTCATCTTTGTTAAAGATTTTTTCTTCTAGTGTCTACGTTCGTGGGCTGAATTCGGCCTCCCTGACCGTCCCTAGGCCAGCCCAGCCTTTAATTAATTTAATTAATAATGGGTACCTTGGGTGCTAATGACTCTAGCAGTCGAAGCGGCCAAGGGGAAAATCAGGCGACCGGAGCACAGGACTGACCACACTATCTCCCTAGCCTAGTGTGCCGTATGGTCATGAATCAGATACCTCTATATTATCTGCCCCTCAGGGCCCTCGTGGCCTGTTACGGGACTAATTTTTTTTTGTTATGGAAAATGATATGAATTTTTATTTTGTAGTTTAAATACAAATAAATCCAGACTAGCTCCATTATAAGATTTAAAGTTTTAAGGCAAATCCAATGCTACAAAAATGGCAAATAATTGGTATGACGGTTTCGGGTAAACCGTATCTCCTAATGCGCCAGAAATATCGACGCTTCCGTTTTTAAATATGAGAGTACATACCAGTAACAAGTACATGGTTTCTGTTTAATTACATAGATGGTTTATGTATATTTTTTTAAATTGTTTACTGATAGTTTTAATGCCTGGTGGAGATTTCACCTACCCAAATACTTAATCTCACCTCTTGTTATTCCATCTCATTTCTATTATTTAACTAAAGAAGAAATTTACAGAAGCGTGTCCTATTTCCAGAAACAGATTTTTAATACAACGTCAAAGACTCAATACCTTTCTTTTCACCAACAAGAGAGAAGAAGGTAATATGAATAATAAAAATAAGGTTCAAATTGTGCTTAATTTGGTTAACCATTATTCCCTTAATATTATTATTTTATTCTATTTTTTTGTCATTTGATATATATTTGAATATGATTGTTATATTTTTCTATTTTTAGGTTAGGTACTGATGTATTTTCCTTATCATCAATTATTCAAATCTTAAAAGTCATCAAGGATAGATTCGTAAAAGTGATGGGCGATTCTCGAATGTGAATCTATTCTAATCAAAAAGAAATACGAATTGCGTTTTATACATTATTTATGAAATATCTGCAATTGAGGATGTGCACAGTAAAATATATAGTAAATATTGCATTCGAGAAAATTTAAAATAAATTATAAACAATATGAAGGTTGAGACTGCTGTTCCTGTAGATTTCTAAGGCTGCCTCATGTCTAAGTAATTCGATACTTTTAGTACACACTTTATTACTTTAATGGGCACATTATGTAGCTAAAGGATGGTCATAATGACTTACCATGCCGTCCGGGTAATTTGTCTTATCACCTAAAGGGTTCTGCAAAACGAGATATAAGACGAGGCGATGATAGCGCAGTAAAAAGCACAGCCTAGTGGCGAGGGGAGAGAGATAAGGGAAGTCCTTCTATCCCTTCTCACCCCCCTAACAAGGGACAAACTGGCCCGGACCCTCCACAAACTTTCACCGACGTCGGAGCAAACTTCTGCAGTCCCCCTTCTAGCCGGGGAAATTTATACAGAACCGCAGGGGCGAGGCGGCTATAATGAAACCCGTCCCGAAAATTTTACTGCGGCAAGCTCCTGGGCCATCATTCCGGCAAGTTTTTCCTTGCCACCTTCTCTGCAGTGGAATCAAAAGTGTCAAAAGTTGTGTCATTACAACTCTGCCCTTGGTTGGGCCATGAATATTCTGGAAACCTGATGTTGTTGGAGGAAATGAGGTCATTGCTAGCAAGTGTATACTCCACAAATGATATGCAATTTGTTGCATGTTGACTTCGCACAAGAAGAAGAAAACATCAACAGCAAGACACGATATCAGATTAGATGTGCATGGTGTGGGATAAAGAGTAGTCAAATGACTTCATATTTTGCGGCCTTTAAAGATAGATCCCCAGCTCAAAAAGAAGTATGAATTGCGTGAGGCACTTAGAGATAAAGTAAAGTGATCTTTGAGAAAATGTTTTCATCTAACATTCAGGGGGAAGATTTCATCTGCAATTATCAACCGCAATAAATGCGTTCGTGTACACGTCTTTAAAGACATGGTAAAAAGAAGATGCGCTTTTTGAAAGATGATCTTGGCAAATAAGGTGAATTGCATTCGAGTAAACGAGTTTAAAATGTATTCTTAGGGGATGCAGATTTAAATAATCAAGAAAAAGAACAGATCGTGCAAAGAGCTCAGTTTTTACGTCAAATTTTTATAATTATAAGTTAAAATTCGACGTAAAAACTCGATTTCCGTTCTGGCAAAAATAAGGCTGGTTTAAGTGACGAATCTGTTTACTTGCGTGTGTCCTTGGGGGTTGTTTTGAAAAGCTATAAGCCACCCAAAACATAATCTAACTACGCCTGTTTCTTTGGACCTAAAGGAAATATAAACGTAAACATTTTTCAGGATGTTTGTGAATATAAATAGCTAAATATTGCACTAACAAAATTCATTATTTAGAGGAAGAGTTAATTCCGAAATTAAAATTATTTGAATATCACATGATGTTTGAGGAAAAGTCCACTATAAAAGAGAATAAAACGTATGGACAATACATATATTAACGTAACAAGAAATACAAATTATACCACGAGACCTCGTAGAGGTCAAATACAGTAATAGTACTTTCAGGTCGAACCTCTAAGGTTAGCCCTTGGAACAGGTGAATTCTGGCAGTTTTCATCACTAAAATTAATTAAAAAATGTGGAAAGTCAATAATTAAAAAAATGAATCAGTTTGCATTTTGTTTTATGGTCTATTAGGGGTTTAGAACTATTCCTAAACTTTTAAAAATTAAAAAAAAAGAAAAGAATATATGTTCATGGGGGGGAGGCTAGCTCAGTGGTAGAGCACTGGACTAATAAGCTGGAGGCCCTGAGTTCAAATCCCGAGCATAGTACTAAAGATTTTTTCTTCTAGTGTCTTCGTTCATGGGTTAGATTTTGCCTCCCTGACCGTCCCTAGGCCAACCCAGCCTTTAATTAATTTAATAATGGGTACCTTGTAGCTAATGACTCTACCAGTTGAAGCAGCAAAGGGAAAATCAGGCGGCAGGAGCATAGTACTGACCACACTATCTCCCTAGTGTGCCGTATGGTAATGAATCAGATACCTCTATAGTGTCTGCCCCTCGGGTCCTGTTAAAGGACTTATTTATTAGTGAATGAGTATGTTTGTGTTTCAATTAGACTTGATTCATTGATTTTTATTTTTATTTGTCATCGAATTTTTGTTCAGTTTCGAATTTTTCTTCGTTTCTTTACATTCTTTCTAGCTATTAAATTTAAAATATTTAAATAAGCCACAATGACCTGTGTTGTTGAATTTCCTAAATGAAATCTATGATTGTGATAGGAGTAAAAATGTATCAATCCTGGACTGGTGACTGGATTTAAAGATTAAGAGGGTTCTGTACTGAAAACTTTCGAGTAAATTCTAAGGAATTAAGGGGTTGATCCATAATCCTGAAGAAGCTGGCTGAATTTTAGATGAAATTACTGAACTTCCGTAACTTCTCATTCAAAGCAAAAAATGACGAAACTTCATGCGGTGAACATTCGAAGGTATGGAAAACAAAAAGAAGTGGCACCAATGTTTTCCAAGAAAACACCCCGCTGCCCGGGAATGGTGAAAAATACCGTAGAAGGACTGAACATTTCCGTGCATCCGCAGAAGCCCTCCTGTTCCATAGTGATGAACTTTCTTTTTTAGCCTAAAATCCTCGCCCTTCACCCGAGGGCTTTGATAGGAATAACAATGCCGAAAGCCATCAATATTCCCCCAGGAGACGGGAACGTGAGAGCACGCTCCAGCTGTTACGGGGGCTATCTTGGATCTGAGCCTGTGGTAGATGGAACAGCAATCAGGATACAAATGACGTTATATTAGTCATTATCATGACTCAATGATAATAGTCATGTTCTCAATCACTTTTAATTGCGTCATCGAAATGACAATGCAATGGGTAGTCTTATCAAGGAGGCGGGTCATTAGGGCTTCATTTGAACACTCAGAACTTGATAATAACATTTGCATCGGAATACATTTGGAGAAGTTCGCAGGAGGATCATCATTTCTGTCTGCATATTCCAACTTGCATTGAGGCTTTGACCAGTTGGTGGAATCCATTGATAGACATATAAGGACATGATAATATTTTGCTTTTCAATTTATTAATGAGCAGTGGCTAAGGTGATTCGGTAACATGGAAAGTTAAATATTAACATAATTTGAAAATCAACAGTGAATGCGGTTAAAAGTGAGGAAAGAAAATCACCATACAGAATAGTACAACTTTAAAATAATAGTAAAAAGGAATAAATTCAATAGAAATAAATAAAAAATAGATAGCGTTGGTGAATAGAATAAAAACCAAACAAGTTTTAGGTTAAAAATAAAAAGTATGAAATATTAGATCAGAGCTTTTTTTTTTCTTTTTTTTTTTTATTGAAAACAGCTGTTTCAATGGTGTATGCCTGTGAAATATGAATTGTAACTCCCTAACGGATATGAGTTGGCCAAGTTCCATTCAATCACGAAATGGAGGAGAGACTAGACAAGCATAGAGCTTTCACTTCTTAAAACATTGATAAACTTCCAGATGAGAATATAAAATTTTCATCTAGTCTAGCTGTTTCATTTCTAGTTGGTTTGTTGCAAATGGAGTGCTTCTTGGTAACCTTTAATATCCTCGGTCAAATTTACTATGAAAATAACCAAGCATTGTGTTTAATTATGTTGTAACTCTTTAACATTTATAGAACTTATATTAAAAACATAACGGTAAAATGTGGATTTAGGAACACTAATAAGTAATATAAAATATCATAGTTTGGTTTGTGGGTTGAAATTTGGAAATTAGATATCCAAATATAATTAAATTCCATATTTTGCTTCCAGAGGCAGCTGACGTCATGTCCAATTGTCATGAGCATGACGGGATTGGTATTTTTTTCCCCAAAACAGTATTTTTTAGGAAAACCATCAAGCCAGGTTTGGATTTGTACACAGACAGACTCGAGTTAAAATTGGGTGCTTTATATCACCGCACCTGACGGCCTATCATCATATTTAGTTTAGGTCAGCAAATATTATTGACATTTAAGGCTCATAGTGAGTATCACTATTATGATTTAAATTTATTGAACCTCTGTATAATTAACTGGGCACTATAATCAGTTAGTGACCTAACTTTTTTTATTTGTATGGATATTTTATGGAAAATCTATTTGGTTTTACATATGACGAGCTCATGGATTATTGTGAATTTCAAGCACTCAAAATGTTAACATAGTTTCATCAAATTGCACAGACTTCTCAAGAACGCTCAGTACATATTAGAAAGTGCTATTTCTAAGTTTAGATGACCTAAAATTTTATTTTTTATTTCGACCACTTAACAAAACATCAAAACTGGAAGTTACTGAAATAGAGAAACAACTAAAAACCAATTAATCAAGAAAAATAAAATAAATTGTAAATAAAATGTGCCTAATAATAATAATGTTTATAATAAATGAAGCTAATTAAAATGTTTTTTATTTTAATATTTTTATTTAATACTCTGGTTGCTCTCATGAAACTCCAAGCTCTCTGGCTCAACTCATGTTCATGGACCATAAATATAAATACCCTCCCCCCCAAAAAAAAAATATATGTATATACAATTTTTATAACATATATGTTCTGCAAATGAAGTATAGTAGATAATTGTACCAAATTAAAAAGCTCAAAAACTTTTCAGTTCGTAGAAGTCCAACTTTTAAAGCTCTAAACGGGTTAAGTAATCTTCTGATCTAAGAAATAATTTTAATTACTTTTTATAATAAATAACAGGCTTTTATGATAAATAAAAAATGCGTAACCATTCTGATATACTATTAAAACAAAATAAAACACAACAATATAAAAAAAAAAAAAGAATATCAACAAAATGATTCTAAGAATACAAGCAATAATGCTTACTAATTTTTTTTCATATTAACTATTTCTTTAAAAAAATGTAAATATATTTCTAAAGGACATTGAATTCCGTTGGAAATCAATAATTATCCTAATACTCTCTACAGTAAATGGTCATCTGTAATCATGCTTGATTATATAATTATAGACTTAGCCCTTCCTACAAAAGGTACTCTTTGGGCACGCTAGTAAATTCTTAGTTTCAATGCTCCTGGAGGTTATGGGTTCATGTAACATGTATAACACACTAAATGAGAAATATTGTGAATTAATTGCGTTTTAATAGTCTGCAACGCTAAAAATTACAAACAGATAAATAATATCACAATTTTACAATATAATAAAATGTAGAAGTAACCCATGTCAATCGAGAAGGAGATAAATTGTCACCCTTTGTAAATAAATCAGTGTCCTGTCTGTTATAGGATTCTTCATTAAACGGAAGACAGGGGAGAATTTCCTAGGGGAGCTCGTACCCCTCATAACTCGTGGTTCCGTAATGAGCTTATGTCCTGGGCAAATACCTCCAGCCAATTTGACAAGCCGCTTTAATATCGGTAGGGTATCATGTTGTTCTCAAGAGCAACCGAGGTTTCGCAAGGAAAACAAGCTTATATTCTCCTTATTCTCTAGTTTAATAAGCATTTATGAAAGAAGATTGTAATAATATATGATAACAGTGTACCACTCAATTTTCTTATCAAAAGTCCTAAATTAGGAAACGGGATTAGAAGTCGTGGCAAAAAAACAACTAGTTTTATCGGTAGTCAACGTCAAAACTCCTTTTTTTTTTCTTTTTTTTTTAAATTTTGATGGACCAAATAAATTCAAATATTCCTTAAATAAATAAGTACTATGTAATGCTAGTACATTAGCATACTACTAAATGTAGTGTTAGTTTACAGTTCAGATATAAATGTAGTGTTAGTCCATTAGCTGACTAGTGAATGTAGTGTTAATAGATTAGCATAGTAGGAAATATAGACATGTAAATATAGTAACTGGCCATATGTACATGCAGAGCAAGTACATTAGGATACAAGTAAATGTATTGTAAACGTGGTGATATGAAAATATAGTGTTAGTTCACAGTTGAGATGTAAATGTAGTATTAGGTAATAGACCAGATGTAAACGCAGTGTTAGTACATTAGCATACTAGTAAATACAGTGTTACTTTACAGATGATATGTAAATGCAGTTTTATTAAATTGGCATAGTAGTAAATTTAGTGATATGCAAATATAGTGTTAGTTCACAGGTGAGATATAAAAGTAGTATTAGTACATTACAATACTAAAATATGTAGTGATATGTGAATTTATTGTTAGTTCACAGGTGAAATGTAATTATAGTATTAGTTTACAGGCCAGATGTAAATTTACTATTAGTAAATAGATCAAATGCAGTGATATGTAAATGTAGTGTTAGTTTGCAGTTGAGAAGTACTTTAGCATACTAGTAAATGTAGTGATATGAAAATATAGTGTTAGTTTACAAGAGAGAAGTAAATTCAGTTTTAGTTCATTAGCATACTAGTAAAAGTAGTGATATGAAAATATAGTGTTAGTTTACAGGTGAGATGTAAATTGAGTTTTAGTACACTAGCATAATAGTAAATGTAGTGATATGAAAAAATAGTGTTAGTTTGCAGGTGAGGTGAGAAGTACATTGAGTTTTAGTTCATTAGCATACTAGTAAAAGTAGTGATATGAAAATATAGTGTTAGTTTACAGGTGAGAAGTAAATTGAGTTTTAGTGCATTAGTACACTAGTAAATGTAGTGATATGAAAAAGTAGTGTCAGTTTACAGGTGAGAAGTAAAATGAGTTTTAGAATATTAGCATAATAGTGAATGCAGTAATATGAAAATATAGTGTTAGTTTACAGGTGAGAAGTAAATTTAGTTTTAGTGCATTAGCATACTATTAAATGTAGTGATATAAAAATGTAGTGTTAGTTAACAGGTGAGAAGTAAATTGAGTTTTAGTGCATTAGTACACTAGTAAATGTAGTGATATGAAAAAGTAGAGTCAGTTTACAGGTGAGAAGTAAATTGAGTTTTAGTACATTAGCATAATAGTAAATGTAGTGATATGAAAATATAGTGTTAGTTTACAGGTGAGAAGTAAATTGAGTTTTAGTGTATTAGTACACTAGTAAATGTAGTGATATGAAAAAGTAGTGTCAGTTTACAGGTGAGAAGTAAATTTAGTTTTAGTGCATTAGTACACTAGTAAATGTAGTGATATGAAAATATAGTGTTAGTTTACAGGTGAGATGTAAATTCAGCGTTAGTTAACAGGTAAGATGTAAATGACGTGCTAGTACATTAGTTTCTCAAAATGCGTTTACACAACGCTAACGTGATAGAGCAATTCATGCTATGTGATCCTACTGGAGGCAAGATTTAGGATCGAAACTATAAAATTGTATACCGTGTATTAAAATCTTAAGTGAAGTAAAGATTTACAGAATTTTTTGTCTTAAAAAGATAGTTGCTTGACAGCAACCTGAAGATCTATGTCTACATCATCATCGTGAATGATTGTAACGACACACAGCAAAAAAAAAAAATGTCATACCTGTCTGACATGAAGCATTAATATTCTCTACGATGCCAGAGGATATCCTCAAATATGAAGGAAGTGGATGAGGAGGGGGATTGAGGAACGAGGGAAACGTGATTGAGGAGGCGTCTGATGCGGCAAGCTGCGATTGGATATCGGAGAAACAGCACGTGTTATGGTGGAAACACGCGGCGGTATGGGAATTCGGAGCATTAGGAGCTGGCTGGTATCAATAACCAGTTAGGGATCCTACGGGCTTACATACATACCAACTCACCTTTCACCGTTATTCATCTCCGACATGGATGGCAGTTCAGTGTACCATATATTAAATCCAGGACATACCTGAAAAAACGAGAAAAAAAATCATTTGAGTGACAATGATATAAAGATTTAAAATTAAATAAGTGTACTACAATATTACTCAAAGAGTTGCATGTATTTTTTGAACAAGAAAATATCATATGGCTAGTGGTCTCCAAATTTTGCATAACGTGGGACCAGCACCAACTTAGCCAAATTGATTGTGGGCGAAATCAATGGCGTGATATTTTGGCGGAAAATAATTGTCAATGAGTACTAATGACTAAGAGTAATATATATTATTGGATATTAGCAATATACGTATAATTTATTACAATACTAGCTGACTAACCATGCTTCGTCACGGCAGATAAGTAGTTATTTCATTGCGTTAAATAATGCATTATCAAAATTAACGCTACTACATAATTTCGTGCAGTTTATTATAGCACGGTTCCCGTCATACTATCAGTGGCGGCTAAATGAGGGGGGCTTATCCACCCAGGATGAAAATTGACAATCTTTTTTCTATTAAGTAAGAAAAATAAATTGTTTAGGCAAATTAATAGTAATTAGTTCTAATGAATGAATGTTCTTAGTTTATCAAGTACTTCCTTAATGATTTCCAGGTGCCTGGTTATAAAAATTTGATTTTACACCCCGAGGCACGGCGGTAAGCACATACCAAATTAGCCCCCCCCCCCCTAGAAATGTTTGTCTAGAGCCGCCTATGCATACTACAAGTTATTCATGAATTAATAAGTAACAAAATTATAATGTTTCTTGACACTGGGGCGCTCTGGACTAGTGTCAAGAAACAGATAACCTTGAGATAACCCGTTAACTATAGGTTACGAGCAAAATCTTGCTGAGAAATGTTCTTAGTTATGCATCTCCTTCGTGACGGACCTGTTTCACATGTGAATGGCAGTACTTCTAATCTCATTAAATTTATTTGGTGGTTTTTGAGATATATTTTAGTTTAACAAGAGGGAAATCACTGAAGATGAAATGAATCAGTTC